>JALLBJ010000043.1:0-139483 GCA_036940105.1 Skeletonema potamos
AACGACCAGATGTTGGGAGGCAGATCGATCCATTCGTCTGTCCATCACCACAATGAGCAGACGGGAAGCGGTGCTGTCACTGTGGAATGGTCGTTCCTAACGATGAGGGTGAGTTAAAATTTATTAATTATTCAAGACTTAACAAAGACTATGGATGGATGGGTTGATAATGAATTGCCGACGTAGTTCCATCGACGGGCGTCGTATTTGGTGTAGTATACAAGTGCAGTATGGCATGATAATTGCTAACTTAGTGTCATTGTGGAGGTGGGGAATGGTAGATGGCATACCTTACCGCTACGAATGTACCAACGTATGTTACTGATAAGCTCTACGAGTGGAATAATACAAAAACAAGCCATACCGTACCTTAAGGCGTGAGCGTGGTTGGATAGGGCTAAAATCTTTCAAATCGGCCTGTACGATTCCTACCGTAGACGCCAGGCAGAGGCCTCTTCCCTCCGGCGGCGGTGAAGCGGCCGGACGGACTTTTAAAGTAATGACCCCCCGTACCGTGTCTTTCCAATCCGAGACCCACTTGAGGTAGAAAGCGCAAAACCCTGTACGTTTGTAATGATTCCTGTAGTAGAACATACTCAAAATGTCAAGATGCAGACGCAGCGGTACAAATATTTACGGTAATTTCCTTGCCGTGCGTTGAGTCGTCTCAAACCCGACTCAAAAATTCAACAGAAACAAAATGTCACACCGTCACTTCTCGTGAGTACCGCAATCGTGTATGTACTAATTCCTCCAACTTACAAAAAGTTGGTCCCGATCGAAACAGCTGTAAAAAGTTAACGAAATGTGATAATATCCCGGCCGGCCGAACTTACCTCCAGGGGACACCCTGTGGTTTGTGGCTATGTTGCAAAGCGACCTCCACCCCAGTAGCTACGATCTGATTGAACCATACTTTATTCCGAAACAACAATAGGTTTACACGCTACTCTCTCACCGGCAAATGTTACATTGATGGCTGTGAGGATCATCTCATAAACAAATTCTGCATTGTCCCCAGATCAAAAGCCTCAACTTTACTCTCCTCTCTCTCACCTCTCACCCGGCAACACGCACAAGAACTTCGACCAACGCCTGCTCGGTTCGCAACAACTAACATACATCGCCAACCTACTTTTAGCACCACTCGTTATTATTATTTATATAGAGCGTTTCAAGAGGATGGATAATAAAATAGCTGACGAGGAGGACGTTGATGTCAACACGGATCCGTCCGTCAGCGGCACTAATAATTCTTCCAACAGGTCATCCAAGGGGGAGCCAACGTCAACGAGTGCGGGGGGTATCCTTCGGATGAGACGTAAAAGTTCCATGGTTAGCAGCGGTGATCATCCACCCAATAGCCTCACTTCAGAGAACGCATCTTCCCCTCACGACGAGGAACGTCAGGAGAAGCAGAACCGGAAGGTTCGCATGCTGCGTGGTGCAATGATTGCAACACTTCTCTCAGCAACAATTGTCGTTGCCACGCTCGTGTTTTTGTATGTTCATGGAGATGAGCAGCGGAACTTTGAGACCCAATATCAAGACTCTGTTTCCAAGGTCGCAGACGCGTTTCAGTATGGTATTGACACCAAACACGATACCGCATCCACTTTTAGCGCTATTTACACTTCAACCTATGGTAATATAGTCAAAAAAGTCAACGGTGAGGAGCCGGTATGGCCAAATGCTACACTCCCCTTCTTTGCGGCAATGGCACATGATTTGCTCAAAATTGCTAATGCGAGGGCGTTGTCCTTCAACCCAATCATCACCCAAAATGTCAATCGGCTCGAATGGGAGGCGTACGCCACCGACAGCGCTTGGCTTTTGGGCAATAAGACCCTTGTCATCCCAGAGGAAAACTCCACATGGCCAAACAATCGCACAGTTTCCTTTGGAATTTACTCTCGTGATGCAGACCGCAACGTCATCTATGACCCTGGTTATGCACCTGAATCTAGATATGAAGATGTGCTCGTTCCCGTGTGGCAAATATATCCCATCAAAACAAATGAAAAGGCCGTCATGTTCAATTTGCACAGTGAGAAAAATCGGCAAAGGTGAGTCAAAAAAGGGAATGAAAATTATCATCGTTTAGTCTCTAGCCTGTTGCTTACCATACAAATATTGTTATTCGTTCTTTTTTTAATTTCAAGAGCTCTGGATGATATGCTTGAATACCAAGTCCCGACGTTGACTGCAATTCTACAACTGGTGCAAGACACCGCTATTCGTCCCAGCTCTATCCTCTTTTACCCAGTGTTTGAAAATTTCAAAAACCCCGAGGATTTCCCTGTGTTCGAAAATGCTGGATTGCCCTTCGTAAATAAAACAAGTGTTGTCGGAAGCATCAGTATCGTGTTCTCTTGGGACACATTACTGCAAAGGATACTTCCAAACTATATCAAGGGAATGATTTGCGTCCTTCGGAGCTCTATTGGTCAAGAATATAGTTACAGTGTTAGCGGCAACGACGTGACCTTCCTTGGCGAAGGGGATAGACACGATCCCAAGTATGACAAATATAAAGAGGAAGTCCAAGCCACACTAGGACGTACGGAAGAGGAGCTGGGGAATGTCGATTACCTCATCACGTACACTCTCGTGATGTATCCATCGCAGGCTTTTGAGGACGCATACGTCACGAACAAAGCTGCAATATACACGGCAGGAGTTGTACTCATATTTCTGTGCACATCTGCTCTGTTTCTACTGTACGATTATCTCGTAGAAGATCGTCAGCAAAAGACTGCTCGTTTTGCACGACAGTCCGCAAACATTGTTGATGCCATGTTTCCAGCTGGCTTTCGCGAGCGCCTATACAAGAGCCACCAGAAATCAGGGAGTCCTGCTTCCTCTCGGAGGGGTAGTCGCAACGATGAATCCACTGTTAAAACATCGAACAAAACAAACGGAGAAGGTCAAGGTCGTTCTCATTCACCCTCTCTCCGGCGACAAAGCACGATGGGTAGAAAGATCGTTACGATGCAAATTGATAAATTTATGAAAGGCACCCGCGCTGCTCCAAAGGATCACATCCCGACAGATTACTCCAATGGAGATGACGACAAGCCCATCGCTGATCTTTTCCTGGATACGTCCATTATGTTTGCTGATATTGTAGGGTTCACAAAATGGAGTACTGAGCGTTCACCGAACGAAGTATTCAGACTGCTCGAGCGGTTGTTTTGGGAGTTTGATGAATTAGCAGGTGAGTTATCGATTTCCTTCATCCTCTACCAATGCCTCTTTCATAACTAATATCCAAATGCCATGTCTTCTCATCAGCACTTCACAACGTGTTCAAACTTGGGACCATTGGAGATTGCTACATTGCGGTGACTGGTATCCCTGATCCAATCGAGGATCACGCGAGTGTTCTAACTCAGTTTGCTTTTGAAGCTCGTGACAAGGTTCGTGAGGTCTTTTCACATTTGGATGATGAAGGATTGGATACACGTAAACTTGACATGCGATTTGGCATCCATTCTGGAGCAATCACTGCTGGAATTTTACGTGGAACGAAGTCTCGTTTCGAACTTTTCGGAGATACCATCAATACAGCTAGCAGGATGGAGAGTACAAGCGTCGGGGGAAAGATCCAGGTATCCGCTGAGACTGCAGAATTGATTCAATTAGATCGTAGGGGACAATGGCTCGTGAAGCGTGACGGTTTGATAACTGCAAAGGGGAAGGGAAAATTACAAACATATTGGGCCGAACCAAATCCTGCCGGTACTCGTAGCAGGGTTTCATTTTCGGACGAGGCCCTAGACCACTTACCAGACAACATCGGTACTGACAACAACTATCACAAGTTTGATTCGCAAGAATCAGATCGCTACTATCAGCATGAATACGAGAAGCAAGAAGAGAACGATGTCTTAGTAGCTGATGAAAACGCATAGAACATAATTTCTACTTCTAAAAGATTTCAGGTGGAAGTCTTTTGTTAAGAACTTGCGAAGGAGCAACGGAGCATCGCCTGTCCTTCTCCCTGTCTTTGCCCGGTAGTACATACACGGACAGGAAGTTGTATGTGTGAAAAGAGGGCCATGGAATTCCTTTTATTTTGCTCTTTAGAAAACATACTCTATCTCGCTTTAGAGCAATAGCTTCATCCCCGCAGCGCATTGATACCCGCTTTGGTAATAGAATTGCAATAGGCATAGAAGATAAGCTACTGCATCTGCCCAGCAATGCTCAATACGATGTTGCGTTTCGCCCTATTGCTATTGTCGATGTCAGCGCTGGCAAATGCGAGACCTATCGTTCGCCACATTCGTTCCACTCACGAGTTCGACCGCCTCATGCGAAAGCATAGTCAAACAACTGGGCTCCCAGTCATTGTCGATTTTTACAGCGATGGATGTGGTCCATGTCGAATGATTGCTCCTATTTTCAAGAAGCTCGCCCAGGAGGTGGGAGGGAAAGCTGTATTCGTCAAGGTCGATACAAACGCATTGTATGAATTGAGTTCCAGATATGGCGTGAGAAGTTTGCCCACCTTTAAGTTCTTCCTTGGGGGGAGAAAGGTTCATGAATTCTCGGGTGCAGGGGAGCAGCAATTGCGACAGTTTACACAAGATATTATCCAAAAGGCAGAGTGGGAGAATGTCATGCTCCCTATGGAGAATTTGTTAAGTTATTACGGCAAGCAAGATGCTTCGAAGACTCCTACTGATGTTGAGAAAGTATACACAAAATGCGTGGACCAGGTAAAGGACGAAAATCCGGCAAAGCTTTGTGTCGGTGCAGTGGCAAGGAACCTGGCTAAGAGTTTGAAGAAGAAGTATGGTAGTGCTCCGGAGTTTGAGAAGAGGTTTCTCCCAGAAGAGCCCAGTGCCAACGAGCAATCGGGTGATGATAAAAAGGCGGGAGGAGCAGGAGGTTCAAAGAAGACCAACAATAAGGGGAACTCTGACCAACCTAATCTTCACCTTGCTACCAAGGAACAACTACTTGCGGAACTTGAAAATCGTCTTGATGCGGAACGCGATGCCCAGGTTGAAGACGAGGAGGATGACAATGCCGAATTCGATCATGGCTGGACTCCGTCTCCATTTCCTGAACGTGTAACTATTATCGGTGGAGGCCCTGCAGGATTAAGCGCAGCAATATACGCGGCAAGAGCGGGATTGAAGCCTGTTGTTGTTGCACCTCCATTAGGTGGTCAGCTACAAGGAAAGGGCGTAGATGTAGAGAACTATCGTGAGTTTTCAGTGCTCATACTTGCTGTGCTGCCAAGCTTTTTATGTTGTTTCCATTGAAAGTTGACTCAATTTGTATTGATTTACGTGCACACCGTTTCAATCTACAGCCGGATTATTGAATGTGACAGGTCCCGCAGTTGTGTCATTGATGAGGCAACAGGCCATTGCTTACGGTGCTACATTTGAAGCAGATGTTGTTGTCGGAATAGATGTTTCAGAAAGACCATTGAAAGTCAAGACCAATTCTAGCGTCATCGAAACCCATAGCATAATTGTGGCCACTGGTGCAGAAAGTAACTGGCTTAATGTAAAAGGAGAATACGAACTGCGTGGCGGTGGCGTTAGCAGTTGTGCAACCTGTGATGGACATATATATAGAGGCAAACACGTTCTGGTTGTGGGGGGCGGAGACACTGCCATGGAGGATGCGTTGGTGTTGGCACGCACAAGTGAGGTAAGGAGACCTTTGTTTTCTATAAATCCGTCATTTTGTACAAATATGAGCTCATTCTTCATCTGTGGAATTCATAGTCCGTCACAGTGATCCATCGGAGAGATACTTTCCGCGCATCGAAAATTCTAGCTCAACGTGTAGCTGAGCACCCATCGATCTCTATAAAGTGGAATACTGTTGTCGCGGAAATTTTAGGCAAGCCTTTATCTTTGGGTACTAGTGATGGTGACAACGTTGATCTTGACGCCCCTGCTGAAAAGGTAGTGTCTGGTGCTGTTCTGAAGGATATATACACTGGAGAAGAAACTACCATTGATGCAGATGCAGTATTTGTTGCTATTGGACATACACCAACGACTTCATTTCTGGAAGGAATAGTGGAATTCAACCCAAAGCACGCTGGATATGTGTTGACACAAGGAACAAGTACAAAAACTTCCGTGCCAGGAATCTTCGCATGCGGAGATGTTGCTGATAGCATCTATCGTCAGGCAATTACCTCGGCGGGCAGTGGTGCTGCCGCTGCACTTGACGCAGAGCGATGGCTAAGTGAGGAAGGGCTAGGAAATGAAGAAAGTGATTTCGAGGCTGAACTTCTCGCTGAGCTTCTTGAAAACGATGGACGGCGAGGTGCTGATGAATACAATGTATACGAGGAAGCAGGGGGGAGAGTGAGCGGTATGAAGGAGAGCACAGGTGCTGAGTTATAAAACAGAAACAGACATTTAATTTTGTCATGATAACCATTTATTACTCGTTGTTTCCTTCATCCGCTTCATCGTGGCGTTTCGAATATTCGGTGTTATGGCCGTCCACATGCTCTTGCTAGTTTTTCGATCAACGAAGCAATTTCAATTTGTTTCGCAGTGCAGTCTAAGGGATCGGCATTTCTGTTCTCTTGTAATGCCTTGAGTTCATACTTGGCATCGTCCAGTCTTGCGATGATTTGTCCCAATGCACTGCTTGCGACCGATCGGGCTTGGCTCACATCATCAGAAAGTACTGAATGGTCTTCATCATTGTGAGGAATGCCGACATAATGAAAAGGGAACGATGAAGGCTCATCATTCTGAGATCCTTGCATATTGCTGCGAGGAGAAACCACCTCTGTGACATCTTTACATTGCTCTGGAACTGCATTGCTACTCAAACCTCTCCCAACATGTTTGATTCTTCCATTTTGAACGAAAGCATTCGGCTCTGGTACATATTCAGTATCGTCGTTACATCCTTGCATTATACAACCCACCTCTGACGAATTTGGAGGTATCATTTGTAAACCACCGCAATGAACACATAATGGTGACGCTGGAAGCGTCCAGCCCATCTTTAATCGTTTTCCGGCTTCAGTTGACACTTCATCGTTGCTGAAGTCTACAACTGGCCTATTCACAAGCTTATTGCTGGGAACTTTTCCACACAGAATACACAAATCATCGCTTTCTTCATGCTCAGAAACAAGTGGCATCAAACATTGTTGACATAGCGAGTCTCGTAAAATCCACCCCATACTCATCAAGTGACTAATTTCTTGACTAACCAGTTCTCTCTCTGCATCTACTACTTCTGCGGACCTAAATTTTTCGTAAATGCCATCGCATCCGGATCCGGATCCACCGCATACCACGCAAGAACTTGGGTCGCTTCCCAACTTGATAAGAGGCATGCTATTGCACTGGTAGCCTGCGCAGTTTGTGGTAGTCATCGTCCATCCTTGTTGCAGTCTTTGTGTAAGTAATGAACGTCCGTTTTCGATGCGTGCTTCCCATTTGGGCTCTTCTTCTGTATTGGCGTTGGTTGTATTCAAATTGATATTTTCATTCCTTCCCTTTTCTGAAGCATAATATCCATCACTGCCATTACCACTGCCCCCACAAACCAAACACACATCATTGGAACTGTTTGTATCTCGCATCAGAGGAGTTCCATTGCACTTGTTTCCAAGGCAATTCCGCTCGGAGAAAGTCCATCCTTGATGTAATCGTTTAGATAGAAGCAATCTACCACTGACTAGCAATTTATCCCAAGACACCGACCTTTTAGCGAAGTCATTGTTAAGTGCCAATGATACCTCTTGGTAATGATCGGGTAGATAATCTGGAGTTAACGTTGAGGCATGAGATGTAGATTCAGTTCTGCTAATACTGACAGCTGTTATTCCAGAGGAGGCCACTCTTCCACCCACAATCTTATCAAGAGAAGTTTTCTGTTTAACCCTCGGCTCTGTTGCTCTCCGTGCCTCTGCAATTATAGCAGAAATAGCATCGGCTGGATCTCCATGAAGATGTGTGTCTGCTTTCAGGATTGGTTTTAACTTTTTCAAGCTGCCTCCCTGTGAAGAATCATCACGTCGTTTGATCTTCAGCCACAACTTTGGGCACACAACGCATTCCTTGGCCTGGTCGTCATTCTCCATCAATGGCATTTCACAGTCATCACAAATATCTTCCGTTAAAGTGTAGCCTATGGTCATTTTCGATGCCATCGTTTTTGTAGCAACTTTGTGACGATAATCATAATCAAAGTCTTGCGGTTTTTTAGGCCCTATGTGATCGAATTGTGACAGCTGTGATTGATTACTTGTATTCTGAGAAGTGAGTAATGCATCGACTTCTTTATCGTCTACGGCCACAAAAAGACAACCTCGAAGCCATTCTTCACTGCAGTCATCTGGAAACAACAGCTCAAGTTCATTAGGATCAACCACAACATGTACCTTACACTCTCTGCAGTAGCTCACTCCAGGGACAATACGAGAAGTTGGTTTTGGAGAACTGTTTCGAGTAGATTTATCAAAAGAAAGTGCGGTTAAGAGTAAATTTGCAATTTTAGCAGTTCGGAGCGTGCAGTTCATCAGATCCTCAGTGGTGGCGTTTGTATCAACAGATGAAAGCTGCTTGTTGTTGCCATTATCAGACTCTACAACTATCTTGCGTATTAAAGATGAATTACAAGAAGGGCAAGCATATCCAGCATGGCAGGGCTCGAATCCTTCCGGAATATCGGGCTCGGGCTTTGTTCCGTCACCACTATTCGTCATACTGAAGCGTTTGTGTGTTTGTAATCACTCTACAGGAGCTTCAGCCCTACATGCATATGTCAGAGTGTGCTCACGAAGTAACTGTTCTTCAAGAGTTAGTTCTCCGTTCGGCAGCATCAGAGACCATCAACGCGCCATCCGTTCGCCCAGCCAAGCATGATCGCCCGAAAAAAGTATGGTACCGGGCACCTATATTTACATTGTAGCCCTTTCTTTAAATGAAGAGATGTCATCGCCAAAAACTACGGGCGGGCGTGAAGGAGCGGGGCCGGCCCCAACTGCGTGCTGTTTTTTATCCGACACCACTCAGCACTAATAAAAACCTCTCTGCAGCAGCGATGAGAGCAATCAAAGTGAAAGCATCAATGTCTCTTGGGTCGGTGGAGCGACTTGAGTTGATGTTCTGCGACGATGCCAAAAAACAGCAGAGTAACCAAGAAGATGGTTCTGTCGATTATGAAATGGCTCAAGAGTTCCGCGAGCCAATCGACTGTCTATACCACTCCATGGAAGAAGAATACTTGCGGCAGGTCCCAAGTGATCACTCCGATTCAACGGCTGAGACTGACAATCGCACTGGTTCTGTTGGTCGTTCTATGGTTGCCCGTACGTTGACATTTGAGTCCGAGATGTATAATTTTCCTGTCGAAGATGAGCGAAATGAGAATGATGCGACAAGTGGATATGACGCTATCACTTCAAATCGTTCACTTTCAAGTGATGAGGAATGCAGCAACAAAACCGCTACCACTGCTGATGCCGAACCTTCACAACTTGATTTACAGCTCGGTGCTGAAAAAGAAGCTAATGGCGATATCAAACAGCTACAGTTAGAACCAGGAGAGGTAACGAGCATCGCCTCGTCCGTCAGATGGAAACTAATTAAGAGGTTCTCTAGTAGACAAAACAAGGCGGAACACAACTCAACAATCTCAAAAGGTGTCATAGACTTTGATGAAGATAGAGTTGTGCCACAACAAGAGCAGCAGCAGCAACAACAACAACAGGAGGAAGAACTGGACCAATATGGAGAGGTCTCGTCTTCTGTTAGTGATGAAGTCGCAAGCGCTGCTGTCCTTTCGTCTGTTGAAGTAGCCAGAACATCGACTTCAATCATCTCAGAGGTCACGACGAACCCCCAAGATTTTGTCCCCGTGTACGATCCCTACACTGGAGGCAAAACAATTTCATACCAAGCGCATACTCAGCAACCACACGTAGTTGGCGGCTCTACTAGCGATGACGACGCTTGTCGCAGCACTGCTGCACTTGATGGCTATGTTGAGTCGAAATCTAAGAGTAAGAGGTGGTTCAATAAGCTGCGAAGTAAAATCAAGGAGGAAAAGACACAAGATGTAAATGATGAAAACGAATGTGCCAAACTCACCCCAAAGTTCTCGTCCCTGCCTGATTCGTCGAAGCGACAAAAATCTAAACTCATCTCAAATCCAGAACAATCAAGACAGTTAGCACGACAAGAAAGAGTACAAAACGCTCCTCCTCTTTTGGATATCGTTGCAAGGAAGCGTGATCTACACAGTTCAGCACAAAAACAAGATAATGTGACAGATTGTCAACCTCCTCCTGTTGTTGATATTTTTGCAAGGATGCATACGCCGTCGCAGAAAACTCCATCGGAGAACCGTTTAAACAGCAACAACCTATCCCGATTAAAAGTTGGAGGTACTGCCAGGGTTATCAGCAGAAAGGATTCAATCCCTAATCTCATTAGCACTATCTCCGACATTCCGGCTTCTTCTGGTAATATCAATCTCCGACAGCGCGAATGGAATGAATACGAACAGCAAGGAACCGGCCGGTTCCTTTCTTCCTTCTTGTGCATGTTTCCACCGCAGGGTTGGGAGAGTGCCCGTTGAAGTGGCTGAGTTGTTGCTACGCAGATCTTAAATAAACAAAAACAAAGATGTACAAGTCCGTTACCTCTGTACCAATGTACAACCAGGCAGAGTCGCTCCCGGCTTGGCTTCTTTCTCCACCCATAAATCCTCTCCTCCCTCTTCTCTCGCTTCGTCTCTCTTCTAATAATTTTTCTGTGTTCGAAGTAGTATGCTTCATAGTCAATGCACAGCACCAAATCCCTATCACGCCATGAAGATCGCAGCTTCTATTACTATTCTATCACTGCAACTCCCAAGCGTTTTCAGCAAACGTTCGTCATCGAATTTTTTGACGAGTCGCTCCAAAGCGTTATGTACTCATCCACTCAAACTTCGTGGGGGGCAACAGGATGACGCTGGTGATGTCACGCCGACGGGCAGTTACCACGGCAAATATATTTCGCCTCAAGGAGAACAACTGGAGGCTACAACAACCGTGGAGGTGACAAGTCCACCTTCGACACCTGTAGCTCCACTTGCAAGCGCTACGTCTACAAGTAGCAAGCTCTCAAACCTTCAGGAACGCACCGGGCCTGCTGTTTTGATGTTAGGTGCAACATTCCTACTTCTCAAGTATACTGGGAATAAAGGATTGATTGGATTAATTCTTCTCATGCAGCTAGGCTTATACGCCGAGTCTACAGGAGTTGTCGAAGCCTTTCAAGTGAAAAGGGAGTCTAGCATTGACAAAATTAAATCATATCCTCTACAGAAGTGGTGGTGGTTTACAACAGCTATGCTGTTTTCAGGAAGGTGAGGAACTCCATTGTTTCTCTTATTACATACATGGTCATTATCACATGTTTCTTCATTGACTCAAAAAGTCTTCTTCCTCGAAAGAGATCTTATCATGCAACATATTGCCTTGACCGTGGATCAAATGAACATTTTCATTTTTTGCATGTCAGCTGCCAGCCTTGTGGGTGCTGTAATTCAATTAGCAATGCTTTCTGGTCCAGATACTGAGGATTTGTACCGCGAATACTTGAGCAAGCTAGCGTGTTGCCATTTTTCTCTGGTAAGTTTTTGCTTTGTCGTGCATTTGGAACTTTGGTATGCACATACTATCTCAAACACTCTGCGCACTTCTCGTTGCCTGCAACTCTTCAGCTCTTTCTGGTTGGTCAATCCTCATTTTGGATTAAGACCGTACAGGAATATGGTCTCGGCTGGGTTCTTTTCCCAGCGCTTCTTGTCATTGTAAATGATACTATGGCTTACGTGTTTGGCGTGCTAATGGGAAAGCACAAACTGATTCCAAAATTGTCTCCTAAGAAGACCGTTGAAGGTTTTGTTGGTGCTGGGCTTTCGACAGTGATAGTTGCATCTCCCCTTGTAAAGCGTTGCATTAGCAACGATATTCCAAACCTAGGACGACATGCTGTAATTCTTGCTGCGTATGTTAGTCTTGTTTCACCGTTTGGTGGCTTTCTTGCCAGTGCCGTGAAGAGGGCTCACGGTGCCAAGGATTTCGGGGCCTTGATCCCCGGACATGGAGGTGTTGTTGATCGGTTCGATTGTCAGGTGGTCACCGCACCGTTTGTCTATCTCTATCTGAAAAATTTCTACAGCGTCGAGAGCTAAACATTGTTGGAGACAACACGTCCAAAAGTGGAACTTCGAATGTACTCAAACCATTTGATTCTATTACAGCTTCACGCCATTACAACGTAATGTAAAAGTAGGCCGCATGAGAAGCTATTTCATGATGTAGCATACCATAGTTGTCACGACAACTCGAACAAACTTGTAACAGCGTGAATGTTCATGAAGCCATGTATCGTACGATGTAGTACCCTTCAATCAAGCTCACAATGGAAGAAGAAAGTTTAGGCTCGTCCGAAGTATGAACTCTCGCTCACACAAGGATCGTATATTATGTTTTCTATGTGGCATCTTTCACGGTGTTAACATGGGAGATTAGAAGTGGAGGTATGAAATTATTTTCGTACGCTTGTCAAAATTGGACATGACAAATGAAAAAAACTAATTAAAGGAGAGAAAAACCATTGCGACTCATGAAACGTCCCTTCACTGAAATGAGATAATTACTACAACAAGGTAGAATACAATTACTCGTGAAAGTTTGTGAAACCATCAGTAGCCCCTCTTTCTCCTAAATGGTGGCCACACTTGCTTTGCTCTACTTTGAAAAATCAATCTAATATCCACGGTGCTTACCATCATCTACTGCCCCCGCATACCCCATTTCGCCCTGCTGGGGGGCTGCGCCCCTCTCTCTATCCCCACCACTTCCCGAGCTTCCATTATCAATCCTGCTCCAATCCCAATCCAAACTGGAGTTATTGTTAGTGTATCCCTGACTTCTGAAGAGATCACGGAACATTCCTCTCAAGTAAGCAATATTCGGCTTGGCTTCGAACTTGAGACTGCGACAATATGCGAGGTACTCAGCAAATTGGGAAGGACATCCTTGACACAAGGCGGGGATGGTGATTGATTGTTTCTTCTCCATGATGAGTTTGTATTTCTTCGTGGCGGATTTGGCCTTGAGTCCCTGCCAGGGGAGACCTCCCTTGAGGAAATAGACGAGGACGTAACCAATACTTTCAAGGTCGTCACGACGAGATTGTTCAACCCCCAAGTGGTTATTAATGGAGGCATAACGAGGTGTTCCAGTAAGAGATCTGCCTTCGCGTTGGGGGATGTGCTGAAGGGTACGGGGGTGCCTATACCTCTTGGAAAGTCCGAAATCAATGCAGTAGATGAAATTTCCGCTGCCGCGTCCACCATCGGTGACAAAGTTGGCCGGTTTGATATCACGATGGATAAGGTGACGGGAGTGCATGAGCTCAACACGCTCCAACATTTGATCAGCAATCATGAGGACGGTTTTGAGGGAGAATCGACGGCCACATTTGTTGAACTGATCCTCAAGGGATGGACCGAGGAGATCCATAACCATTAGATTGTACGAATCTTGGGTCCCAAAATAGTGAACTTTTGCGAACCCGGGAGCATTTTGAAGTTCACGGTAAACCTTGTATTCATGACGCAGCTGGGGGCAGCGGGCTCCGTGTTTTTCGAATTTTACAGCAACCTGTATAGTCACGACGGGGGAGTGGGAAAGAGTTGGTTAATCAATGCATTGGTGTTGATTTAGGAGGGCAGCAGGATTCCCGGATAATAAAATACAATTAAAATGCGCACCTTTTCGCCGTTAGCACCCACTCCAAGGTAAATATCACCAAAGGATCCTCCTCCAACGCGCTTGGTGATGCGATATTTCTGTATAAGAGAGGCAGTCGAACAAGTAGAGGTCAGATAATTTTATTCATGTTTTTAACAGCCCACAGGTGCCGACTTGCGACGCAATAAATTACTTACCGAGATGGAGCTCTGCATTTTTGCAACCAAGCCTCAATTATTTATAATAAGTGTTGTTGTTTAGGGGGGCGGGCTGAGACTGTGCTTGTTAACTTGGTTGATGGAAGGGAAGAAGGTGGAGGCTATTGCAAGAGGACTTGCAAGAGGACAATTTTCCACCGCACCCAATGACTTTGTACAATGTACAATATGAAAATCGCGAAAGCAGAGCCGCCTAAGTATGTACAAAAGTAAGGTTGGCGAGCGAGAGTACCGCACGCTGAAACAAACGAGAAAAATGGACAGACAAGAGCCGTGGGAGAAGGAAGAAGCAAAAGGGAGAAGGAAGAAGAAGAAGGGAGAAGGAGGACGAGGGACGGGGGGGTTGTGTGTGGCTGGGACCGGGGCCTATCGTTCTTAGTGCTACAATACACAAACTCACTCATCTAGTTATCTTAATTTGTTTTACCTTCTACCATACAGCGCATTTTGAAATTGATTTGACTGTTTTGACTTCTTCTTAGAAGAAACCTTCTTCTTACTACTTGATGATGTACGAGAATCGTTAAATACCTCAACTTTGCGCTTTCGCATTCCCTTCATCTTGTACGAACCGCCTCCTTGCGATCTTCCTCCCTCATCTCGGCCAAATGCGTCATCTACACCAGCAGCAATGTTCCCAAACTCAGATAAAGCACCCAAGTTACTCATTTCCTCCCTCATCATTTTCTTTCTTTCCTTCTTCTCCTTCTTACCCATAGTCAATCGTATCATTTGAGTCTCTTCAAACTCTTGGATATCAGCATCACGTGCTGCCAGCTTTCTGGATACCTCTCGTTGCTTGCCCAGCATGGCACCGCCACGGATATCTTCTTCTTCGGGAGCATCAGTGAATTGAGCTCGGACGACTTCAGCAAGTTCAGAGCGTTGCATGCGGTCGCGTTGTTTGTTTCTTTGCTGTTCCATCTGGGCCATCTTTTGCTCGTTTTCCAATGCAAATGGAACAGACTGTAATCTCGGTGCTTTGTAGACATTACTCGATTGCGCATCAGCATCGTCTGCATCTAGATCAATCTTGCCTTCGGTGTTGTTATCGTCATTGTCGCTTCCGTTATCTTGTTCATTTGGATGATTGCCATCATCCTCGTTAGCATTATTGTCTTCAAATGATTTCATCATAGTCGACAAATCAGGTTTGAAGGAGAGAGGGTCGGTACCACTATTCATTACATCAGCGTTGTCATCTTCGACTGCTTTCTCCCTCCCTTCAGCAGCAAACGTCCCAGCACCTAATGTAGACAAAGCTAACAATTTATCAATCTGATATCTCAATTTCTTTTCCAATGGACGCATCTTCTCAAGAGCAGCCTTCATTTCCACAAGACGCTGTACACATTCTTGGCGATTTTGAATAGCTCTTCCTGACCTTGTATCTTCTTTGTCATCACTATCATCGCTGCGTGAACGGCAACGAAGTTTGAGAAGCATCGTCAAATCAATAAGATAGGATAGGAGTAACCCATTCTTCGCCCGAAGGAAGTCAAGTCCACCGGTTTGGCTGTCGTATTCTTTCGACAGCCTGTGATTACGTATTGCACGATGAAGCGAAGTTTTTACGATGACATTAGTCTTTGCTAATGGGTTTAGCAAAGCTTCTGTAGTTTGAGATTCATTGTCCATGATGGGATGCAAATAGTATGATGATTGTTCTTTCAGTGATGTGAAAATAATTATACATCGAATATGACTCCGCCTCGTGGTGTTTGGATAGATGCTCCTCCTGCTCCGTCTTTAGGTAGTAGAGAATGGATAGACTAACGTAGCAAGTTACGATACGCGTCGTCAATGTTCTTGGTATCTCTATGTTGCCGAGAGAGAATGAATTCAGTGGCAAGGAGCAAGAGGAGGGCGAGAGAGAGGTCCTGTGGCGGGGATGGCAAGACGGAAGACGGAAGACGGCAAGACGAACAGACGTAGTTGAACGTTTTATGAGTTATGAGTTGAACGTTTTCGTAAAAGTCTCGCTAAAGAATTCCTTGAAATCATAAGACATAACTATCTAACTCCATACGATGTAATATATATATCGTACAACTTTTAGTGTCGATCCAATGAAAAGACTCTTTCGGTTCCGCGCCGCTGCTTCAACTTCTGAAGCAGTGAATTCCTCTGCACAGCATCCTCCCAGGAATGACGGAGATGCTTCAAAGGCTGCGGAAGATGACGGGAGTTCCGCCTCTGATGACGACAGCGAAAATGGCAGCAATGATTCCCCTCAAGCGTCGCAATCTTCTGGAAGTGGTAGTGGAGACGATGACGAGTCTTCATCGGCGTCACTTGAATCAATGACATCAGTTGGCTCTCTTCAATATCTTTTTCAAAAGGTGAACAGAAGTTATAATGCTGTGCGGACTCGTAGTATCAATGCATTCAAAATGTCGTCGCCAACCAGAAACAAAAGCAATAATGAGAATATGGTGATAAATCGCAACAGTTCTTCGTCTGTTCAAGCTGTTCCCGAAAAAAAGGCTGTCAATCATGGTGTTGATGATGAACGCAGTGCAGAGTATGATCACGGTCTTGTTGAGGGAGATCATGTCATTCGGTGGAAAATGCTGGGCTACTTATATCCTATTCAAATCCACGGCATTGTACTATCAGCTGGTCCCGACATAGTCACTCTTGTAGACTTTGGGTTGACATCTGTAAAGTGCTATGACAAGGTGGGCAAGTTCGATGAAGAAGCAGAGATAAAAGTCAACAAATACAATAAGACACGTAGAAGAATGAATGTTATAACACTTGCCGAAGAGAAAGAAATTAAGAAGTGGACAAAAGTTCGCTACGGAGGAGAAGTAGAAATCAAGGTTCATAACAAATTAAAAGACGGCAGAAATATTGATGGAGATGGCACCAATGCTTCCGTGCCATCGGGGTTGGAAATTGAGGAGGAGGTTGTTGATGAAGTACAACCTTCGTCGTCACGCTGGCTCTGTTCTTCTAACAGAGGGACTGCCGACAAAAAAACTCCCAAGAAAAACATGCTAAAGCTACCATCATCAGATCCATCGAAACTAGTTCTTGCTCGATTGCGCTTTCTTCTCGAGTATGGAGAGGAGGTATTCCCGCCACCTAGCAAAGATCAATTAGAAAAAAAGAACAGTCTACCTACTCTTCTTCCTCCTCATCATCTCTTATATGCCAATTCGGAATGCATTGCGGTGTGGGTAAAGACTGGTCACTGGTCTACACTTCAAGGATCAATATTTTTACACAGCAGCACTGTTGGGAACGCCAAACAAACAGCAACACTTGCCATGTTTTTAAGTGCTCAAACTGCTACGGTGCCAGCATCTGGTCTTTGGGGGTGGCTCGGAGGCACCACAACTGTTAGTCTCTTTACTGCGCAACCGTGGGTAGTTCCTGCTCTGATAGGCGGCGGTATGGTGTACATAGGTTTACCTACGATGCTGCTATGGAAGGCTAAGGGAAGATGGAGTGAAACAGAGAAGAAGTTGAACGATGGGTTTTGGAGCGCTGCCGATAACGAAACAATTGTGGAGCTCGTTCGACATTGGGAATACTTGTCAGGAGCTAACCGATGAGTAAGTTGTCTCATGTTGTTCGGATCATATTATGTATGTTGAGAGATTTTAGGTAGATTAGGTAGAAGAAAAGTTGTCCACATAGTTAACAGCTTATTCCAATATTTTATCCCTCTACCATGGCTGCGTCTTCTCTCGCTTGCTCTTCAGCAGCTTTATCAATATCGTACGCAGTGTCTTCCTCGTCGTTGACAGCCCACTTTTGCTTGATTTTTGCAGAGAACTCGTCATATTGAGCTACAACTTCTGGGCTTACAGACCTCCGGGCCTTGCTCATTGAATCTTCAAAATGGGAACGTGTGATAACAGGCACAGGATCTGGCAATGCGTCGGCTTCTGCTTGTGTTAGCTCACCCGCCTCCACGCGGCGCTGGCGTTCAATTTCCGCGGCGATAGACTCGCGAATAGCATTCTTAGCTGCTCTTTGACAAATTTCTGTAATGTCTGCCCCAGAAAAACCGTCTGTTACGTCTGCAAGGAGCTCAAAGGTAATATCATCTGCCACAGGACTCTTGCGCAAGTTTGCTTTGAAGATTGACACACGAGAATCAAAATCTGGCAGCGGAATGTAAATAAGTTGATCCAGACGACCAGGACGCATGATACCAGGGTCGAGAATGTCTGGACGATTTGTAGCACCAATAATGAACAAAGTCTTTCCAGAACCGATACCATCAATTTCTGATAAAATCTGGTTGATCACACGGTCACTTGTATCCGAGCTTCCACCGCCACTACCACGAGCACGAGCGATGGAGTCCATCTCATCGAAGAATAAAATACAGGGACTAGCGGAACGTGCCTTGTCGAAGAGATCACGAACGTTGGCCTCGGATCCACCAAAATATGCATTGAGCAGCTCGGGACCCTTGACAGAAATAAAGTTTGCACCACACTCATTTGCAATGGCCTTTGCCATGAGTGTTTTACCGCATCCTGGCGGCCCGTAGAAGAGGACACCGCGTGATGCTTCCATGCCGAACTTTTCAAAAAGCCCCCTGTGCTCAATAGGATATCTAACCATCTCTTGCAGATCACGTTTTGTGTCCTCTAAACCACCAATATCTTCCCACTTCACATCGGGCACCTCAACCTTGTTCTCACGAAGCGTACTAGGGTCACAAACACTTAGTGCGTGGATGAAATGATCATTGGTAACCACTAACTTATCCAGCATATCATCAGGAATCGGTTCCTCACTATCGACATCGAAGTGTTCAACATTAGAGCGGATACACTCTAAGGCCGCCTCCAGAGATAATTGTTGCAAATCTGCACCAATAAAACCATGGGTATCACGAGCAATCTGGAACAAATCAACATCTGGAGATATTTTCATGTCCTTCGTCTTGATTTGGAGAATTTCAAGCCTTCCATCTTCATCAGGAATTGCGATTTCAAGCTCGCGATCAAAACGCCCAGGTCGTCGCAATGCAGACTCGATCACATTTGGACGGTTAGTAGCGCCAATCACAATAACATTTGAGTTCGTTTTCAATGAATCCATCAGTGTTAGTAGCTGGGAAACAATTCTTTTCTCGGTCTCGCCCTGCGCCTGATCACGCTTTGGCGCGATAGAATCCAACTCATCCATGAAGATAATTGCAGGGCTCTTCTGCTGAGCCTCCTCAAAAGCTTGTCGTAAGTTTGCCTCGCTCTCTCCTCCTTTCCTCGCCATAATTTCGGGTCCGTTGATGATAACAACATGCGCTCCTGTCTCTTCCATGAGTGCATTAGCAATGAGAGTTTTTCCGCAACCTGGAGGGCCATGCAGTAACACTCCTTTGGGAGTGGGAACGCCAGCAGTTGTCCAGAGCTCGGGGAAGCGAAGTGGAAGCTCCACGAGTTCTCGCATGAGTTTGATGGCCTTGCCACAGCCACCTACCGAATCGTAACCGAGACCTACCTCAACACGATCGACAGAGGAACCAAGGATGACTTCCGTCGATGAATTTACAAAAGCTCCAACCGCGTTGTCTGCGAAAAGTGCGAAAGAATCAAGATAAGTGGCATGCATTGAAACGCGCAGACGCAAAGTTAAAGTAAACTACTCCAAATCATCCTTCTTACCATCATCTTCTGCCTCGTCAGCACCTTCCGCGTCATTAACATCACCATCAGTATCAAAATGAGTTACAGTAAACTCTAAAGACTTGTTGTTATCGTCTCGAAGAATGATTGTGTGCCCTTTCTTCAGTACTGCAGATCCATCTACATCCAAGTATGGCTTCACAAATCGTTCAATCAACTCTTCCTCCGCAATCTCGTCTCCACCTTCACTCAACTCCAGTGAGTGCAAGCTATCTTTCACTGGAGAAAATGTTACCGAGTGGGCTACGCTAGGTTGAGAAGATAAAAGTGCCATATCTCCACTGCTCTCCTCGGCTGAATCTTGCTCCAATGAAACAACCTTAACTTTATCAGTACTTCTGACTCGCAGATTGTTGGCAAGATTGAAGGAGAGCTTAACAGCGCCGTTACTTCCTTTTGCAACGTTTACTACAGCATATGACGCACGACGGCGTCGTCCAATAATTCCTACTACCTCGCCCGATTTTACACCAAGTTCTTTTGCTTTGGATGGAGAAATTGTAATGGAATAATCAGTACTAGCATCTGTTGTGTCCCATTTTCCAGCGACAGTGGCTTCAAGCAGACCGGGGAGGTAAAGCTCTGCAACTTCTTCTACGCCTTCCTCAGCTGAATCGTCATCTGAGGAAGCACCACCTCTGGCAAAAGACAAGAACGATGGTGTAGAAACACTTCCACGAGAGCCATTGGTAAGATCACTGTCATTATAATATTTGGAGCGTGTCACCCCAAACAGAGGAGCTTTTGATGAGTGTATCGCAGCAGCAGTGGATGCCACCGCTGCCAGAGCTAAACCAGCAAACTTCATCGTGGCATTAATTGTTATTATTGCGTTGCTCCCTTAACTTTTGTGTTGACTAGCGTTCGATTTGACGCTGCTGAATGACGTCCATCCACGTGAAATGTTGTGGGTTACTAGAGATATGTAGTTCCAGGTGTCAACTGTTAAATGAGGCGCGAGTTTTATAAGCTCAATAATTGTCACAACTTCAATTACAATACACATTTTATGTAACTTCTTATGCATGCCACCGAGAAAAGATGGGCCATCCTCGCCTCGCGAGAGAAAAGTCATCGGATGGGCCCAAGGACTGTACAGAACTCATCTAACGAGTCCAAGTAATACAGCGAAGCCTGCAGAGTAATTAATGCGTAACCTTCTTTACCACTCAGTAATTGTAAATCCCGGGAAAACTCTTCTAAAAATGCAACTTCGGCATGCAAGTGATCCACATTAGCAGCCACAACATGCTGGCATACCATTACTAGAAGCGTGTCAGCATCGATACACTTTCCTTGATATAGTGTTGAAAAGTGCATTGATATTGATTCCAGAAAGATGACGCAGTGATACAGCTTGTCGGCAGGGGTGTGCACTTGTGGCAACGCCCTGAGCGCAGCAATGGCTGGTTGTGATATTGCTGAAAAATCAATTCCACCATCACCACCACTATCTTTGATGTGATCAAAAAGATCTCGCACTTTATTGGATAGACTTAAATCTTGTTCCTTGGTTTGCTGAACAATTTCATCATACAAATCGCTGTACAACTCTCCAAATACCAATAATTCTACAGCGTCCCCAGATAGCTCCGTCATTACAGACGATGATGACAAACCTGGCCTCACTTCGAGAAGGGTCGCAGTCACATGTTTGATTATATTGTGAGCATTTGTCCGGCATATTCGAGATGCATTTGCATCATTTGTACCATCACTGAGCGATTGTTCGGAGACATCTTCGTCAAACATTATCATTCTCTTGTGTTTGAGAATAAGATGACGATAAACGTATCCCGGAAGGCTCATCTTGTCATTCAATATCCTATTTACTAGCAGAAATACTTTCTCACGAATAGCCAGCTCTGTGGAATCTGCTTTGATTATATCAGCATCTTTGCCATATCGAAGATCTGGTGTTGTTGTGTGATTGTCATTATTTGACGAGAGAAAAAAACTTCCAACACTAGATGATGATTCTTTGCTCATTCTCTCCCATGATTGTCTAGCTTCGTCTGCGTAAACCACCCATCTGGGATCGCACTCAATCTCTGGCCTCACTAGTACTAACGTTTTGGATCCTTGCTCCAAAAGCTTTAATTCGCGCCGATCATTTTTGGACGTCAACGAAAAGTTAGCTGCAGCAGCCAAGCTCATCACTAACACTCCGATTCCCATTCCACCCTCTATTGCAGCTCCAACAACAAGTGCTGTCCTCCCAATTTGGGAGCCAACGATACATCCAGCAGGTCCCGCGATAGCCAACCCAGCCACGCCTCCGGCTACCATGCCTATTGCTGATGCCTTTGGAATACGTTTCGATGTTTCGGACGTTTTCTTCACAATTTCAAGTGAGGTTTGAAAGACAGAAAGAGCTGCGGGGTCTTTTTTCGCATTATCTTCTACAGGTGCGGGAACGATTCGTTCTTCTAAACAATTGCTCGACAATTCTTCTTCTTGGGCGAAATCATGAGATTGTTCTTTGTCACGATGAGAGTCTTCATTGCAAGAAGTAGGAACTACTTGATTGTTTTTTGCTTCATTAATCTCAGTTGGCATTTGTCCAAGGGCTTTCTTGACAAGAGGCAGATTAATCTCACAAGGAGAAAGAAGTGATCCTCCAGACTGCGCACGTCTCCGAAATGCACAGGCTCGATGTGCATATACGCCGCATGCTTCGCACTGTAATATACCCGATGAGGAATAAGAATTGTCGAAAGATTGTTGTGAATCATCCGCTGTTATTACAGCACTAGCCCCCAGTCGACCTTGGCAGCCAGAACATTTTTCAAAAGTTGCAATAAATAATGATCTGGGCGAACGCAATGTCCAAGTACCGTCTCCCCCTATCGCAGAAAAGGAATGAAAGTGATCCGGATGAGCACATAAACCTGTCGTGTTCATCAGTTGTACTGCCTGCTTGGATGTTGACATGGATGCATCTATGTTATTTCTTCTTGCTTCTGCCGCCACCTTTGCCATGTTGTCCTCGCTCTCTAGAAAGTGATTTCTACAGATAATGGTGACAACCCAACTCACCATCATCTATTCTGTGCAGCTTCGGGCGGGCGGCGGGCCTTAGTGTGTGTGATCACATTTATTCACCATGTTAGCTAATGGTAGCAGTGCTGCCTGATGCAGCTCCAAAGACCCAGATTTCTGACCACAGACCAAAAGTTGGGCTTAACATTATATGCAGGCTTATCTGAGCAGTTTAGCTCTTGAGTAATATCTAATTCCTTTTTCATGGCTGGTATTACTTCTTAACCAAGCAAAGCAAAAAACAACGGACAATAGAAAGATGTTTCGTCGCAGCGGTAGAGGAGGTGGTATCGATGATGACATGACCATAGGCAGTGCTACATCCGTCTCTGACCGAATAATGGGGCGGATGAAACGAAATCTCTCATCGTTTGGTGGGAGCAGTAATAGAAATGTGACTTCCGCTGGTAGTGTGTCAAGCGCCAAAAGCTCTGGCAGATTTGGACGGGAAAAGCAGAGCTATCGATCAGGTGGTGATTGGGAGTCGGTTGAAAGTGCTGGTAGCCGCACAAGTTTAAGGAGCATGCGTAGCAGATCAGCGAGCAGATTCATGAACAATAGCAGCAATAATTCTTCTGTGGGCGTTACCACGATGGAAGAAATGGACTCGAATGAGTCAATGACACTGAAAGGGATATCGATGGGAAGGAGACGTGCTCCATCGGCACCAATTAATCGACCTTCGAATGACGAAGTAGGGGAGAGTCGAGTAATAGATGAGCCAGTTGAGATGTCTTTGGCTGAACTTCGGTCCCTGTCAGAATCTGAATTGGAACAATCAATGCGCAAAGCAGGGGTTCCATCAGAAGATATCGCACGCACAAAAGATGCAGCTATGCAACCAGGCATTGATGCAGGCACTGCTGACGATAAGCGAAGAGGTAGTCTTGTCGCCTTGTTCATAAACTCAGGACATGTCAGATTAGTACAGACGGATCGAAGATCGACTCTGTCATCCATCAAGACAAACAGTGCGAGAAGTGTCGCTGAGACCACTGCCACTTCGACAGACTGTATTAGTGCTTCCATGGGCGCATCGGATTCAACATTATTAGAGTCGAAGTCAAAATCAAGGAAGAGTAAACTTGATAAGATATCAGAATTACAAGGAGAGAAGTCAAGCTTGAAGATAGAGAATAAAGCACTTAAAAAGACAATGAAGAAGTTACTTCTCCAACTCTCGGAATCGGCAAAAGAAAAAGAAGCTCTGGAAAAGAAGATAGAATCAAACCCTACAGCGAAACGTGAGTCGGACACTGTCGAAGAGTCGGCAAAGGATTCTTTCCACTCAGTTGACCATGATGTGTCTGTTGTGACGGACACTGATTCGATGGTGGTTCGAAGAAAAGATAGCAGCGTATCACAACGGAGTCAGGACGTTTCAGTAAAAGACATCAATATGTTGAAGAAGAAAATGAAAAGGCAGCAGCAAGAACATGAGTCATTGGCGTTTCGCTTGAAGGCCGAAATAGACATCCTGACAAAGGAGGTAGACGGTCTTCAACGTGAGCTAGGCCTTGCCCTAGAATCTCTAGATGATGCAGAAAAACGCGTTGTTGAATCACGTGAGGTTGCATCGAAGCTAAAGAGTAAAATACGCAACATGACATCAAAGTTGAACGATTTGACGGAAGAGGCGGATGCAAGGGACAAACTAATAGAAACATTTACAAAGTTACTTCTAGAGAAGAATGGCGTCGAAAATGGAGAAGGTTTCATTGAAGGCAAATTAGAGCTTGCCCAACTGATACATACAGGAACATCGATTGGCAATAGGGATGTCTGGAGATGAAGATTTGTCTATGAACAGTAAAAATAAGTTCACAAGCATGCATTCATACAAGACAAGCTAATTAGCGATGGTCCATTTTTTACTAAATTTAAGATCGGCCCAAGACAACAGTTGCTGTAAATTAATCATGTAAATAGTCGTAGCTTCCAAACTCAGCCTCCAACTTCCTTGGAGTCGAATCTAGAAATCGGCTCCAAAATCAAGCTCCTTTACTCCACCACCTGCACCAGTCTCCCGCTCCAGATTAGTCATCACTCCACTCTTTTGATATTCGCCTACTCTCTTTTCGAAAAAGTTTGTCTTTCCTTCTAGACTAATCATATCCATCCCTGTCAAATAAAAGCAACGACACGAAAAGTAGCATGAGACAACAGAGAGATAAGTGATATGGCGACCACATCCATGTCACAGGCATAACTTACAATCGAATGGGTTTTTGCTACCATATAATGGTTGGTATCCCAAATCAGTCAGCATCCTATCTGCGACGAACTCTATGTATTGTCCCATTAATTTCGAGTTCATGCCAATCAAACTCACAGGCAGAGCATCACAGATAAAGCTCTTTTCCACGTCAACCGCTTCACTTATCAGATTGTTAATTGCTTCCTGGCTCAACTTCCGTTTTAACTTTGAATAAAGTTGACACGCAAACGAACAGTGCAGCCCTTCATCCCGGCTGATGAGCTCGTTCGAGAATGTCAGCCCTGGCATAAGTCCCCTCTTTTTTAGCCAGAAAATAGCGCAGAATGAACCCGAGAAGAAAATCCCCTCCACTGCGGCAAATGCGACCAGGCGTTCGGCAAACGATGCGTTGCTGCCAATGTATTTTTGCGCCCATGCTGCCTTTCGCTCTACACTAGGCACAGTTGCGTGCGCTGAGAAGAGTCGCTCCCTCACTTTAGGGTCTGTGATGTACGTGTCAATAAGTAAACAGTATGTCTCCTGATGAATGCTCTCCATCGCCATTTGGAAACCATAAAAACACCTAGCTTCGGGTACAGTGACCTCTCGACAGAATCTCTCCGCTAGGTTTTCGACGACTATCCCATCGGCACCAGCGAAAAAGGCAAGCACCATGGATATGAAGTGTCGCTCATCATGATTGAGTTTATTGTGCCAATCCGAAAGATCCGCCGACAAATCGATTTCATCTGCAGTCCAAAACGACGCCACGTGTTGTTTATACATCGACCACAGATCTGGATACGCAATCGGAAAAAGGGAGAACCGTGATCCTTCTTCATCTGTTCGACAGATTACCTCCGCATCGTCTTCTGGTGAAGATTGTCTAGGAAGTTCATCACGTACCGGTGACTTTTTTGATGCTTTAACACCTGAACTGGTGTCAGATTTAGCAGTCTTCACCGATCCTCCCCTACGTGCAAGGGCATCCTGTGGCCCTGATGTACTCGGTAGATTTGTGTCATTTTCAACATTGAAATCAGGCTGTGTGCCTCCCCGTAAATTTCCCAGAAACGCCAGACCCTTTTTATGCAGTAGCGGCGTAAAACTAGACCCAGCTGGGCCAGGTAATACCGGCAGTGACGCCGAAGCTGTAGCGAAGCAACCTATCGATGCCAGCAGAGCTACTCTATTTCCGCGGGGCATTTTCTCTCACGACAAGTCTTCCTAACCTCCTCTTCCTCTACCCTATATTACAGTAAGGCTACACAGGTGGTTAGTGGCTGTGTAACTTGCTCCCCTCTTGCCCGTATTGGTTGATGATGGTCTTGATGATGGCAATTTGATGGGTGGGGAGAGAGTCAGCGATATCTTCATCGGCTTGGTTGATGGCGAGCGCCGCTTTGTAAAAAAGGAGAGAAAAGGCCCCCCACAAGCCACGGTCAGACCAGATAGTACCTTCCACTTGTGAAACCGGAGCGTGCTACCAAAATATGTACAATAGCACGGCAGGTCTCACTCTCATTACAGTCGACAGGCAGGCTTAACGAAAGTAGACAGAGAGCTGGTCATAAGTGTGTGCAGTGATATCTATATAGTTGGGTCAAATTTAAGTTTATGTTTTTTCCTGTTCTGAGATATTAAGTATCTCAACACTACAACAACTCTTGAATAGAAGGTGCCTTCACTGGATGCTGAGGAGACTTTCCCAACGTTTCTGCCGCAACGTCAGTATCATCAGAAGAAACGTTGCGCTCGATCTTTTTACTGTTGCTTGTCGGAAGGGGTCTGGCCTTTTTCTTGATGAACGCAAGGTTTGGGGTTCCTTTCAATGGGCTATCAGAAGATATAGCCCCCAGACTTCGTTTTCGAGAGTTGAATCTGTCGTCGGGCGACACTTCAACTATTTTTTGTGGCTCGCCCTTGGTATCCTCTGTATTTTCTCCCATACCATATCGTCTCGTCTCAGCAGGAGTCTTGGGGACTGACTCAAGCTGTGTCTCATCCATTTCCTCTGCCTCTGAGTTTGAGTCGTTATCGTTAGTTTCGTCAGGTGGGACCGATGGCCCGTCTCCGCCGTCTTTCGATTGACTGCCAAAATCCATGGCATTTGCAGCCATAAGCAACGCGTTAACAGCAATGCCTGCGGGGCTATTTTCGTTGAACGAGGAATCTTGAGCTCTACGAGCAGGAGATGGCATGGCGGTCCTAACTGGCGATCGAGAATGAACGAGTTGCGAGTATGCTCCCCCTCTACGGTAAGAAGTGTAGTATGGCTGTGGCGGAGGTGGTCGGGCTTTATTCGCTGGCGGTGCTGCTTTTGCTGCTGTGGACGCTCCCTGTCTCAAAAATGCCTATTGCAAGATTGCAATGAAGGTCAAAGAGGAGGAGAATGGGAAGTCAGGTGAGAAGAAGCATCGTGGCAACGTTCATAAAAAGAGAGACGTGTTACTTACCAAGTTCTGCGCTGCATCCAACTCAAGCATTCTTTTTTGTGGTGGAACGTTGACTGTGGGAGCAGTCACTACCTGGTTGTCACCGCCACCAGTAGCAGCTCCACTACTAGCAAACGAGGGCAATCCCTGATTCTTGCACCCTGTGCATCGACAGTTTGAACCGCACTTGGTGTTTGCATTAAAACATTCGCAATACTTTTTGAGGCACGCAGATTTTCGACATTTGCACCCAACCTTGTGAGCTACCTTTCCAGTACCAGGCTTAGTAATTCCAGGGAGGGAACGCGACTTCAAGAATTTGTTAGGTTCGGCATGTGGATCTGATTTCTCATCTAAACCAAACTTGGTGTCAAATGCGTTTGGGTTTCTACTTAAGATGGTTTGAATAGCAAGAGTCCTTGACTTTTCATTGTCGGGGGTGTTCAAACATGCGTTACATCTGCACTGGCCATGACACATTTGGGACGCCGAAAAACATTGGCAGTACAGTTTGAGGCATTTTGATTTCTTACAAGTGCAGAGAATGACGTTGTCTGCATCAGAAGAAGCAGATTGGTCACCCTTGTACTTGATATTAACAATAGAAGGATTAGAGCCGCCAATTGGAATGTCACCTGCAGGTCTCATGGGTGAAGCCTTGTTGGGTGGAGATTTGGGTGGTGAAGCTTCATCAGCACCGTTCTTGGGGGAATCATGCTTGAACCGTGGTGGCGAATGCCTATTATCAAATGACTCGTCTCTAGAAAATGCACGAAACGGCGTCCCTGGTGTCGGGGGAGGATATGGAGTCCTTTCATACCCAGGTGGTAACGGTCTTCGAGCCCCCGGAGGCAGATGTAATGGATGTCGAAGCCTATGGTACTGAGGGGGTGATGGAGGATGCGGACCAAACTCTGACCTTGGGCGCGGGGGAACATGTGCATATGGATCATGGCCTCGCTCATAGGGAGGCAGTGACTCAAAATCTGGAGGGTAGCGCCGATATGAGATCGATCCCCGCCCCCTTGGCAGAGAGAGAGGTCGGTGAGGATCATACATCGCCGCATGAGGAGGGTAGCCAGGTGGTGGGTAGCCCCTGTCATCTTCCGCCATTCCCAAAAGAGGTTGTGGTGGGGGCGGAGGATAATGGTCATGTTCGTACGACCCATTTCCAGTCCTGAGGTAGGGTCCATCTGATGGGTGCCATCTCGCATCCCCATGGTGAGCTGCAGCGGCTGCTTCTTCCGGAGATGAGTGAGCTTCCAGATGTTCATAAGACCTCGAAAATCGCTCATCATACTCATACGGCGGCCGCCCAGCTGCTTGCTGATAAGGAGGTTGTCGAGGAAGATGACGCGTGGGAGAGTAGGGGGGAGGGTATCCGCCCTCCTCGTACTCTTCTTCCGGGTAATAATAGGCCGCAGAGGGATGGGAGACGCCGTAGCCAGATGCATTGGGATGGGCGGAGATTGCATATTCTGGTGACGCCTTCTCTTGCCCTTCTTCTTTGCTTTCTTTTGCCGACATGATATGCGGAAGAGGTATAATAATATAATTATTATTACAGAGACGAGGGCGGAGGGGATTTCGTTACGGCCTTGATATTCTGTGTTCGGCGGTTGAATTCCCTGGCGGTTGGTGGTTGAAAATTGAAATCACATCGTTGGTGGCACGAGTTGGTGGTATTAGAAACCGCTCTGGCAGCAGTTTCGCGCAGGCGTTCGAAATTTTGAAAATCAAATCCAAAATATCCTCGGGGGGTGGTTCAGTTGAATGAAAGGAGGGGGGTTTTGATTTTGATTTAGATTTTTACTAATGATGATTTCATTGAGGGGTATTGGTTTCCTTGTGAGCTAAGAAGGGGTGATGCGGGATCCGTCAGTTGCAAAAGCTTGCCTTCCAACGCAACATGTGTCATTGTTCAAAATCTCTACGACAAAATGCATACTATTCCTACTGTACAATGAACGGCGTTGGATCAAAGGTTCCCCAAAAATCAAATATCCCGCAAGCGTCCAGTTTTCGGGTTACGAATTTAAAATAAAAGGCGCGGACGGAAATGTGACAACTGAGAGGATCGTGAAAAAAGGGGGGCATGGAATAACAGGCCCATGGAAGGGGCTGAATTGCCAATGCCACTTGCCCTATGAAGTACAAAAGCGGCGAAAGTAAGGCAGACTGATGGCGGTTCGCGCAGCATTTGTGGATGAAGTGACTTCTTCTACTTATCCACAATCAGAATCAAAGCGGGTCATCGGCAGCAACATTATCATGGAAGGCGTCTTCTAGCTGGGTAGTCTGATATTTTATCTGTGTTCCTGCTCCTGATCTCGCTTACACACACTCATGGCTCCCTACCCAGCCTACATTCCCGAAGAAAGTGGATCGTTCCAACCCGACCGATATATCCAGCCGGCAATTGAAAAGTTTGTCAGCGGTTTGCCTCGTTATGGGCACACTAAAAGCATAATAAATGTCTTATCAGATGATAGTGGCAAAGACAGCTACGCGCAGGGGTGAGTGGAAGCTCAACATTCTTTCATCTTCTCGCGTTTTTCACACTTTTGCTAACAATGAATATTTGCTTTTTTACTTCCTCGTCTTTCTATCAGCATCATCATATCTTCGTGTGTACTCCTAATCATCTTTCTTGCATGGTGCCTGATTCTAATCTTTCTCAAACTTTACACATCCGGCTGGGCCTCTGGATCCCTTGCAAGTCCTCCAGAGCCGCAGCGCACATTTACTCGAGGCAAGCGAGATAGACATAATGATCACAACAATCGTGACGACAGCGAGGAGGAAGAAACGAGCTCCACTTCTCACTCTTGTGGGGAAAGATCGCATAGTAGCGGTTTATCAATCGCCTCCTCTGTCTTTTACAATAATCCCGGGGAAGATGAAGAATTGACCATGGCGGTGATTGCCAGAGAACAACGGCGGGATAAAATATTGCAGCGAAAAAAGCAAAGGGCGCCGAAAGACTTTAGTACCACGACCAATGGAGAAATTATATTGGTCACTATCAAAGACAAACAGAGTAGCAGTGGTGATCGCTTCTGTGTTTACATACCCCACTCCTTACGTTTGGCATTACTGCGAACCTATCATGATTGTTTGATCCACCCCGACGATGAAAACAATCCCGAAAACATGATTTATGAATACTTCACATGGCCAAGTATTCGTCGTGACGCTGGCAATTATGTCAGACGATACCGTGAAACCATGGCTCGTGGAGACAACGCAGCCATCGTCATTCATAATGATGCGGAATCTGATGAAGATAGTCTAGGTGACAATACTCCAATAACACTTGATGTGATTGCGCGAGAACAGGCAGAGGATGCTGATTTGAAGAAGATGATGGAGCGGGTCCCAACTGTGTTTAGTACTGCATCTAATGGAAGTATCAAATTAGTAACTGCTCGGGGGAAAGACAAGAAGTACAGAATTGTGATTCCTAAGAGCTTGCAAGCGAAAGTTTTGCGGACGTATCATGACTGTTTGATCAATCCAACCGAGGAGAATAATTTCGACAAAGTGTTGTACGTACATTTCACATGGAATGGCATACACCGGGACGTTGCAGATTACGCAAGAAATGAAGGGTTGACGGATGAGATGAAAGAAAGAAGGCGTGCGAGAAGGACGAAGAGAGAGGAAGATTCAGGTAATTCGAAGCCAAGAAGACGCAGTTCACATGACAGAGGTTACAGCAACGAAGATTTGACAGAATCAAGGCTAATACTTAGAACAGAAAGTCAAGACTCAAGCGCAGAGGAGCAGTCGGAAAATACATCTCAACCCATCGGCCTTGATGAAATAGCAAGAGAGCAAAAGAGAGATAGGGAATTAAGGCAACTGAAAAAAGAAGAGCCATTTGTGTTCTCCACCGTACGCTACGGTAACACTCTACTGACGACGGCTCAAAATTTTCGGGACAACAAATATCGCATTGTCATTCCGAAGAGTCTTCAGGGGCGGATGCTCCTAACTTATCGAGAATGTCTATTGAACCCAACTCCAGACAGAAACTTTGACACACTTTTATACAATCATTTTACTTGGAATGGGATTCACGATGATGTGGATTACTTCGTGAAGCACAGTGGTCGTTTGCCAAGGAAAGTAAACGATGACGGAAATCGAAGTTTTAGCCCACTGGTGGTGAGGAAATCTACCAAAACGGATGAATTCAACACTAGCACGAAAAGAGAGAGCATTAGACGTGATCCAGAGAATGACCCTGAGTATTTAGAATGGGTACAAGAGAACAAAGTTTTTCATCAAAAGATGAGGAAAATACGGGTGTGTTTTCTTCTGAGTGGGTTCTTCATGATCATATCGAGCATTTTGTTCTTTGAACAAGGTGTAAAACGAGTATTCAATTCACTTGATGATGCACAAGCAGGTTTGCGTGTAAGTTTCCTCGAAGTAATCTGTACTGCCAATCTTATCGACTACAATTTTCTAACATTCAGCCTTTCTCCATTGACAGGTCACTGAGGATACAGCGAACGAAGCCCTGGGAATAACACACAAGTATTTTGAAACTCAAGCAGAAGTACAAGAAACTGCAAAATTGATCGGGACGTACGATGTGTCACAATGGTGCCCTGCTTTGCCATATGATTTAAATGAGTTCTCTCGCGACGTCCGTAATGCTACATATCAAATTGGCGTCCAGCTTCGAGACACATTTATTCAAGTTGAAACAGAAGTAAAACACATTCAGAAGGACTTCGAGAGATTGATTGACACTGTGCAAGAAGCGGACGCAACTCTTGAGGAATTCAAAAGATATGTCATTGCTGCCAAGGCTCTCGTAATCGTGATTGATATTGTTGCGCTTTCGTTAATGCTAGCATGTATACTGGCATGGACGGAGACACAGCATTGCTTAACAATATGCTTCAGAAACTCATTCATCATTCCAATCTTCGTGATTTTGATTATTCTGTTTTGGATATTTTCTACGGCTTCGCTGCTGGGAGCGATGGCAGGTTCTGACTTCTGCAGAATGCCAGACGAATCAGCGTCGGCACTTGTATTGAGATATCAAGAGAACTTCAGTCCTCTTGTGTTTGCTTTTTTGATGTACTATATTACGGTGAGTGTATGTTCGTATGTCGTACCTCTCTTATGAATCGCAAGTTGAAACTAAGACACTTCTTTCGCTCAATAGGGGTGCCTTCCTGATAGGGTTCCATCGAAGTTAGAAACATTGTCCAATGCAATATCACACACTGGCGACTTCTTGCATATTCAAATTTCGAATCTTGTCTCGGCCACGAACGATTTCCTAGCGGACCGATGTGGGGAGACAGGTCCTTCGAACCTTGTGTCCGCGTTAGAACTCACAGATGCAACCATGCATGGTGCATACGACATACTAACAGAAGTCAGACAGTTGATGCAATGCCATAACTTCAATCCAATTTACACGGCAATAGTTTATGACGCAGTATGTTTAAGTGGAGTAGAAGGTTTGTCTTGGCTCTTCTTTACATCTATTACGATGGCATTTTCTAGTATGGTGATGGTGACTCTGAGAATTGCAATCAACCAATAATAACAGTGTCTTAATATTATTAATTTATTATAACCTAATTTATCAATCACTAATACAATTTAGCTCATTTACATAACTTTCAACAAAAGAGAAAAGAAACTGAAATGGAGTGAAAAAATCGGCGTCATCCGATACTACAGTACAAAAGAAAGGAATGTCGTATGTGTTAGGACAGCGTAAGAATAAATGAGGCGGCCCAACTCGGCTATTGTACCTTGAATGCTTCGGGATGAGGGCAAATTTGAAAATTGGTGTGGCCAACAGCACCACATGGGACCACCATTCCGTATCTAACACTGTCCACATCGTCCTCATCCGGAGCTACGGAGCAAATATCGTTAGTATGGGATAGTAAGAAAAATAAATGAGGCGACTCAGGCCGTCATCCAACCTACAAACGACACTGCTACCTCGTATGCTTCGCGATGAGGGCATATTTGGGCTGGCCGCCAGCACCACATTTGGAAAACCACATAGTATGTAACACTGTCCGCATGGTCCTTATCCGGAACTAGTGATCAAATATCATTAGTATGGGATAGTAGTAAAGATAAATGAGGCGGCTCAATTTATCTCCTTACGTAGTGTCGAGACCACTTTCGTATGGGTTGTGATTATTGCTAACGACGTCATAAATCGTTCTCTTGCTTTTGTAAATTTCTTATAAAAAACATTTTGTTTCTATTGTCATTTACTTATTCTTTGTCCATTAAAGTTGACGTTTTTTTTTCAACCAACCATGTTTTTTTATGTCCTTAAACAAAATGAAAATGTTTACTTTTTTTCATATTAAGGATGCAGCGCACTGCATCTCGAGGATATTGTCCATCAGTAATCCAACCGTTGTACCGATTGAGCTGGCCAAGTCTTCTTGCTCATACAAAGCTAAATCAACAAATTTAATCACAAGGTCACCATCTATTACGCCCTTTTTTCGGTCGTTGTTACGACATCCTCCTCTACTTGTCGACCTCCGAAACAATCGCCATGCTCTGTGACTGAGAGCGCAGTTACTTTCTAGAGCATTACTCATGACACTTTGGAGGGCAGTCAAACGCCAGAATGTAGGCTCGCTTAATGAAATGATTGATCCTACACTTCCGTCAGTTGTTCCGAAGGTAACAGCAAATCGTTGATCGTCTTCCAGCCTACCAAATAATGCATCTTGCTGTTTCAAAGCAGCAAGAGTACTGGGCATGGTGCATGAGTTGAACAGCAAACTAGACTGGCACCAGTGGCTTTGGAGTGCAGTTGTTTGGGAGCCTAGATGAACGTCAGCGCGGCAAACTAGTTTATTCCCACCACGGGCTTCGGCGTCTGCAGGAGCATATTGAAAAAACTTTAGGTTTTGACGATCGTCGTGACAGACAAATGCCATAGCGCCGCCCCTGGATATGAGACCGGCGGCAAACACCTGGGTTGGCTCATAGTCCTTAGCAAGCAAGGTAAGGCTCTTGTCTGACTCTCGCCACACGAGGAAGTGGAGAGAGTCATAACTGCAGAGGTTTCAATTTTTCATCAACGGTGAGAGCTGGAGAAGCAATGAATAAACAAGTAGAAGAAGATTCATGGGCAACTTACGCATCACTAAGCAGGAAAAATGTTTTGAACAGAACGATTTCTTGCACCTGCATGTGAGCATGATAAAATCCAACCTGAGTCAATTTCCCTGAGCCCCACTGCTCCACTGTTACTTCAGCACCAGCGCCCACTACGACACGGTACGTGTCTTCTGATTTTAATGAAGACAAACTCGTTACAGGCCCAACAGTTATTTCCTTCTCAGATTTGAGATTCAAGTGTAGCGGTGTATGTCGTCTGTCTACTCCTTGTCCCTTCCCTTTTGCCTTTTTTACCTGGAACAACAGAATTCTTCCCTTGGAAGCAAGATCTTCGCCATCTTGATCAATAAAACTCGTGCCCACGCTGACGAAAAGACTCTTCACGGGTGTTTCATCACTGTCCTCCATAACGTTCGTCAAAAACAGCGACTTAAGGGCAGTACCATGCTCAAAGTCATTCAATTCGTACTTGTCCAGCACACTAAATTGGGACGATGCGTCAACAAGCCATACTTCGTACTTACGCTGAGGAATCAAAGGTGCAAAACCAAGATTCCGATCAACTTCGAAACAATCTTCCCTCTCGATTTCTTCCACCCATTCTTGCTCTATGTCGAAGCCTCCAAGATCAGCTTCTACTTGTTTCTTTATCCTAGCCGCCTCTTTTTCTTCTTTTATGCGCTGTCTTTCTTCAGGACTGAGCCCATCATCGTTTAAATAACTTTGGTCAGCTTCAATTTCGCGGGATATTAACATGACATAAATAGGCCGAGATGATGTCGAGACTGACGTATCATCGATGAACTCAATATGGCGAACAGTAACACCAAGGGGCACTTTTTGGACACAGATACCACCTCCAGGGAGAACCCCGTGAGGAGAAAACACATCATCCAAGCCACTATAGAGAGTCAGCCTCTGAGAACCAATGCGTCCAATGCGCTCGTGCAATGTGAGAAACCCGGAGCCAGCATTCTGAAACAGAGTAGGCATTGCTGCTGAAAAGCCTGATACAGGTACTGGTCGCCCTCCCGCAGGAGCCACATGACGAGACTTATGTGACACGACGGTTGGAGTACCCCTTTCGGATACAAACCATAGCGGCCGCTGTGTCGCAGCAAAGAGGCCATCTTCCCCCGAAATGGCGCAAAAACGATGCAAGCGGTTAGGACGGAACTCCGTCACCTCTGATTCTGAAACAATTCCTTTGCGACGAAGCTTTGTCAAGTGTCGTCCTGCTTCTTCGCTCGGCCGCGACACGTTACCGAGGGGAATCCGAGTAAACTCCACATTGAGATTCGAGCTACGTTTGCATCCAGAATATAGGTGTAAATCGCCCAGTGAAGTATTTACAAGGATACACAGCGACCGCAGCATCCATGCATCCCTTTCTGCATCGTTTTCGTCGTCAAGACTTAGAGAAGGCCCGGTCACAAAAACTCGAATTTCTGCTGCCTCTACTTGGTGAGACTCAGGAAGACGGACTTTGATGACTTGATCAGAATGCGCTAGCACTGACGCTCCATGGCTGCACCCGCATGATTGCCAAATGGGCGAGGCGTCCTCTGATGATCGCTCTAAATCCAGCAAATCATATATTTCTAGCTTTCCTGACCTGCGGCAAATTGCGACAAATATTTGCTCTTGTGAATGATTATGGCCTTCGCACCAAGTCCCATGCATAGAGAGGCGATCGGGAAGAAATGATGGCAGCGGGTCAGGCAGCGGAGAGCTTGATGCGCAAGCTTCATGCATTTTTTCGTATGGGGACGATGAAGACTGTGCATCAAAGACTTGACGTGGCAAGGAAAACAAATCCATCGCCACAATATTGTCGCTCCCATAGAAACCCTTTTGTTGATCCTCCCAGGCTTTTGCACTCTTTCCGGGCGTATTACCAACCAACGTCCATTCGGATACTTCAAACGAGACAGTTTTGTTCTCGGCGCCTTTTTGTTTATGCTTCGCTCCTACTGCTTTCGTGCTATCAACTTGCTGTTCATCAACTGAGATGCCGTAAACACACGCATGCCCTGAAGACCATACACAACCGATACTCAAGGCTTTCGTTTTCTTGTCTGCAACCATTGGAGTAATCGAAACTAGTTTTCCATGTACTGATCCAGGTACTTCGGAAATGCGGTGTACAAACACCACCTCTAAGTTTATATCACTTCCCGAATCAGAATCATGATCACTGGACATGACTACGATGGAGTAAGGATTTCCATTGGATGAAGGCGACTCAACAAAAAAGACAGAAAATACTGACTTTGAGCCAAATGAAACCTCGGATACAGCCAACAACTTAGTTTTCCTCAGCACATCAACAGATTTAAGTAGACAGTCGGAATCATCCACCTCCATTTCATCGCTCTTGTCTTCTTCCAACTCTATTTCTTCAAATTCTTCAATACCCTCCCTCACAACACCACGTAGCACAATAGCACCCGCGCCATCTCCCTTTCCCAAAAGAACAAGGTTCGATCGAGGAAGGCCAAATACCGCGCCTTCCATATTGCATAAATCAGACTCGCCCAAAATACTGCTCCCTATATTGTCTCTCCCTGGAGTTGTGAGTATGACCAGCCCACCAGAAGCTCCAAACCCACAGGGCATGATGTAGTGCCTCGCTGCCGATGAAAATGCGCTATTAAACATAGACGTACTTATATCGGTCATTAGATGGAGCGTTTCATTGTCGTTTTTCGTTAAGGAAGGACAGGTTGCCACTGGCCCATAGCATCCAGGCCCTAACGGCCCGAGGCCAGTAAGTGAGTCGAGAGCAAGTATGGTTCGACACACACTCAGGGATCGTATAGAGCGCCTGAGAGGGCTGCTTCCGACATCGCCAACATCACTGTCTTCATTCGATACAACGCTGAAAGAAGTCGCATAGTTGTCCACTTCGTCCGTATCACGATATAAATCTTCTTCTTCTAGTTGAAGGATGTCTATTTCTGCCGTAACATTTTCATTTTCATCACCAGATTTGTTGTTATCCTTGTTTCTTTTATTTGATCTATTTGATCCAGAAACAGACTTATTTGCCTCAAATTTGCGCTTGCCACTTTCAAACATTGAACTTTCTTCATTTTCATCTAAACCCGATGTAATCAGTAGAGTAGGTATATTCATGGAAAATGCAAGCAGCGTACAATCACCCATCCTCGAGCCTAAGAATAGAAGCCCACTTGCTTGTATTTCGGGATCTGGTACGTTGTTTCCTTCTTCCTTCTCATATTTAGCCACGGCTTCGTGAGCACGAAGGAATTTTCCGACACTATTTGCGTGGCATTTTTTTGCCAAGATCGAAAGACACGATGCCACACCTAACCCACCCACGCGGTGGGTTAAGGGAGATAGACTCATTACTGTCGGACTACTGATATCAATACTGCGATGAAATTGTAATGAGTGCAACGAGCCATTCCCCAAGCAAACTAGCGCTATATTTTCCGTCACGAATTCTACTTGCGCGCCTTCTAATTGTAAGGATAGCTTGGGCAGTGGGCTGGGGTTGGGTTCCAAATATACGGAAGTTGATCGATAAGATGATTCGAAGGACGGAGGAAGTAAGCCGTTTGGACACCCAATCTTCGCAAAACCATTCGTCGCTAAAGCACATTTGATCTTTCCAAGCGAGCTCGCGTAGACAATAGTGTTGACCCCCCAGACCAAAACACCATCTGTTGGATGGGGCACCAGCTTCCAAGCATCGGCTGGAAGAGCGTCTAGCAAGCTCCATAGAACGACCGAACGTTTTTGATGAACAGAGAGACTGATGGCAGTGAGGGAAAGCCCATATTTAGTTCCCGTTGATATTGTTTCTAGAACTACCCCATCTCCTCCCGTTTTGTCGTCATCACCGACTGTTGAAAGGGGGACTTCTGCAGTCCTTCCCAATCGTCCAGCCCACGGGCGACCTCCTCCCTTTTTTGGATTTGTGTGTAATACCAACAAGGTTGATTCGGTGAATCCACTCAAAAATGCGACATCCAATATATCTCCAAATCCATGCCCAAGGCAAGGTCCTGTACCGACAGCTGTTCCAGACGTACCCCTCCCACCACGCATGTTGACTGAGGTGGAGGCAGCAGAAAATTTATTTGCATCGCCAAAATCGACGACTCTTACTTTCGATGCCAGCGAGGCGAGAGGTAAAATATGGGGTTCTGAGGCAACTCTCCACCATGTAGAGGATGGAGAATTCATGATCGACAACCCTTCTCTTGGGCGGGGACCTTTGTGCAATGTAAATGAAGCGATCGTGATTCCACCACCCAGCACAACTGAAACTGTCGGATCAATATTGTTTGCTGAAGTACTCGATGTGTTCACAGAAACAATGATATCTTGCTCGAGGTAAGATGCACCACCCATTGACTGCTCATTCAAGACTGGGGTCAGATCAATAATAGAACTAGCTAAAAGGACTCCTCCAGTTCCAACACCACTGCCGACCATTGGCGCGGATGGATAAACTACAGATAGACGCGGATGCCCCGCAAATCCAAGAAGAAGACCATCAAAGCAGCTGCTTTCGCCTTCAGAAATTTCAAATGGATCATCGTCATCTCCCGTCCCATCTTGACGATTACCTCCCGTCCCAAAGGGTATCACATCAAGTGAACAAATTGTCCCCGCGAGGTTGTCATATACCGCAGTGAGAGCTAATGTGCCCGCATTGGGTAATACAGTGTAAATACGAAGCGAATTAGCGTGGGCAGTGACCAAATTGGGCAGCTTGGCGTCGCCATCGCCTCCATCATTGTCGCCATCATGTTTTTGTTTCGGACGCGGGCGAGTAAGGTACGCCCAAGCAGAGAACTCAGAAGATCCCGAGCCTCTTCCTGGACCAAACGTCGACAATATTGCCGGGTGAACGGGAGCCGTCTTGGTGGCGGAAGCAGCGTTAGAAGACATGATTTGCTGCTCTGTGCCTCTAGATACCCAGTAAGCTTGGACAATATCTCAATTCTCAATGGTGCATCACACCATCGGCAACGTGCAACAAAAAGACAAAGAAAAAAGGAGAAAAGTCCACGGAGGGAGTCGCTAAGATGTCGCTATTTCCGTCCATTGTGGAATCTGCAGATGCATGATGCATGCAGCCATACTTTACGTCGTTGTTACGTTGTTAACTTCAAAGATATTATTACGTTAATTCATTCACCTCCCGCCCACCGACACCGATGCCAGCAAGCGTAAGATAATACTACATAAAACTCACAGAGAAGGGTCTATTTTATTGCAGTACAATGGGACACGGAAAGAATAAGCAAAAGAATCAAAAAGTTGGCCTTGGGCAGCAACCAAAGGAAACAAGAGAGGAAAGGCGTCGGCGGATAGAGGAGGAGGCTAAAGCAAGAGAGGTAGGTATTATAATATTATGGAATTTCTTCTTTAGACATACGCATCAAAGCCTCCTGCTTCTTCGCTTGTATTTAGCAAAAATGATAACTCGCTCACATTTGCCTTATCGTTCGCACACATATACATACTCAAAATGCTACAATAACTATTTGTGCAGTTCTGCATGAAACTTCTACCATATGCACTGGGAGGTGTAGTTTTCATGATACTTTTGTTCGCTCTTTACGTCCATTCAATCCCACCAAAAATTTCCATCGAAAGGCTGGAGCAGACTATAAAACAAGTGAACACAGATGGAGGGCAGCGAGGAATGACATTTGAAGAAGCAATGCAGGCAGAAATGAGGAATGATGGTGGATCTGAGCCAATGGAACAAGTTGTCAATTTGGATGGTGATAGCCTTTAGTTACGGAGAGCTGAGACTTGGGGGAATCTACAGTTGCAACACTGAAAGCAACTCGATTGAATCTCCGAAAAGGATTTGCGTGTTCAATCGCTTTTGCTTTCTCCATTTACTGTGGGATGCGAGATGCGGGCATTCCGAAGAAACATTCGTCTGAAAGGCAAGCGTGTATTATCAGATAGACAATAAGCAGATTTATAATAATTTGTGTAACTATTTTTATCCAATTGATTCACCACAACTTTCATTCCAAACCGTTATCATAGCTGCCCCCCACCCCACAAAAGTCTACTTCTTGCAATCTAGTTTGTCTTTGTTTTCTTTTTAGGAGTCAAGTATGATTGCACAAAAAATTGAGCAAACAGAACGAAGAGACTCAAAATATAAACGAAGTAAACAATCGCAACACGAAGCGAAAGCTTGTCACACCCATGAAATACAAGGTAAGTAGCCTGGCTCATCATCAAAGTAAATTGAAGCAGCTGAAAGCTCGTCAAACTGCTCTTCCACCAGATAGGGAGTGACTTTCCAGTCTTGGGATCTTTTGTATGCATGCAGATGAAGTAGTAAGTGTACATAACAGTGTGAATGAATCCATTCAACAAGATAGTGAGGTAGACATCTCCATCATACATCACATTCGCGTTGAGCCAGTAAAAGAGGAAAATAGTGAAGTGATGGTACACATGAAGGAATGAGAGTTGACGCCACTTCTTTCCCAAAACAATGAAGATTGTGTCCCAAAAGTCCCACACCTTCGAGATGTAAAAGAGCCAAAGCAAATTTGCAAGAGGCGGATCAGTTTTGTTGAAATCGTTGCATGGAAACCAAGAGTACCCATTGCGGTAAGCCAAGAAGCCAGCCTCGATGGTCATATAGGCACAAAGGAAGATTTGGGAAACGTTGTAAATAAATTTGATTGGGTAAGGATCAATTGCTGGGACGCCAGCTTTCATGACGTTAGATCCAATAAAAACGAAGGCGACGTAGATGAGGGCCACAGTGATGGCACTACGGAAGTCACACAGCCACCATCCCTACATGTTCGAGAAATGAATCAAACAACGGTGATAAAAAATCGAGTTAAAACGATGATATATATTTTTTTTGCATTTTCTTGCTTCGCAAACTTTTGATATCCCTTACCTCCCGATCGGCACGGAAGCTGCCCTCTGGATCGGACCAATCAATGATGGCTGCGCCAATTTTGTCTACTGCATTGTTATAAGCGTTCATCGTTGCTGCTGCCGCTGTGGTTGTCCTACTTGATGGTGTCAATGATATGGTACTTATTACAGAAAATGAATAATGTTGTTGTGTGGAGACTGGAGACGCGTTTTTTGTTTTTTGAGACTCTTTTGTGAACACGTCAGTTCGTTGCGTAGCGGGTGACGTAAAGACGACGAATCTCTCTGCCCAACAAATCCCCCATTGAATTGCCCACCTGTCGACCATGGTAAATAGGTACATAGCCATTTTTACCTCTACGATAGGTATAACTTACCTATGGTACGCACAACAACATGTGGGGTGTGGGGTCTTACACTTGGAACTAGCTTGGAAGTTGGAAGCCAAAGGGGAAAGAAAGGGCATTATGATCATCCAGCAGATCGCAGCAAATAATAACACGAGGCTACCTTTGTATTTGAGCAACCCAGAGCCGCACCGTGCAACAATGCCCACAGTCTCCGTGGAACGATCCGCTCTCTTTGCCCATTTGGGCCGAACCTACACTGATGAGAAGTTTGATGAACTTTGCTTCGAATTTGGAGTTGAGCTTGATGAAATCACCTCAGAGAAGGAGGAGGCCACGAAATCCGCTACGGTCAAACTTTCCAAGGAGCAATTGGCATCCCTTTCGGAAGAGGTGATTTACAAAATTGACGTCCCAGCAAATCGTTATGACTTGCTCTGCATTGAGGGAATTAGCCGCTCTCTCAGAGTGTTTCTTGGGGACATAGATGCTCCCACATACACGATTTTGCCGGTGAGCGATGAATCTTCATCGACAATGACAGTGATTCAATCCTCCACCTCCACCATCCGTCCCTTTATCGTATGCGCAATATTGCGTGATGTTACCTTCGATGAAGCCAGATACCAATCCTTCATTGAATTGCAGGATCAACTTCATCGCAACTTATGTAGACAGAGGACATTGGTGGCCATCGGGACGCATGATTTGGATTCAGTCAAGGGACCCTTCACCTACGATGCACGTGCTCCCAGTGACATTAAATTTGTGCCACTAACGCACACTGATGAAGGGAGAGAGTTTGATGGGGCATCCTTGATGGAGTGCTACGAAACTGATGCGGCTTGCAAACATCTCAAACCCTACGTCCCTATCATTAAGAATTCGCCACTTTATCCCGTCGTGTTGGACAGCGAAGAAACAGTAATGTCCCTCCCACCAATTATTAATGGATCGAAAAGTCGAATTATGCTCGACACCAAAAATGTCTTTATTGAGTGCACTGCTACTGACCTCACCAAAGCAAATATCGTCTTGGATACTGTTGTAGCGATGTTTTCGGAGTATGCTGCAAACCCCTTCTCTGTCGAGCCAGTCACCGTCAACTATGTCAATGAGTCTCAAGAGGTGGTCAGATCGTATGTTTCTCCTGAAATGTACACTCGAAAGGAAACGGCCACTGTCAACTTTGTCAATTCGTTGATCGGGATCAATGTCGAACCTGAGAAAATGGTTGAGCTTTGCAGCAAGATCCAACTGGGTCCTGCCCAACTCTTGCCTGCCACTTCTGAGGAAGAAGGACCAATCCTGGAAGTCACTGTGCCGCCAACTCGGTCAGATATCCTACATGCAGTTGATATTGCGGAAGATATTGGTATTGCATATGGGTACAACAACATTGTGAGGAAGGTTCCTCAGACTTGTACTGTTGGAGGAGAGCAACCCCTCAACCAGCTTTCGGATTTGCTCAGGGAGGAGATCGCTCGGGCTGGTTATATTGAAGTACTTACCCATGGCTTATGCAGTATAAACGACAACTTCACTGCTCTTGGAAAACCAATCACTGCTGCGGTCAGTCTAAGCAATCCAGCCAACATTGAGTACCAAGTTGTACGCACCACCCTATTGCCAGGTTTGCTCAAGACTCTTCAACATAATAAGAGCTCGTCTTTCACTGGTGGCTTCAAGCTTTTCGAAATCAGCGATGTGGTGTTACCAGATGACAAGCATGTCATCACGGAAACAATCGTGGGAGCCAAAAATGTTCGACGAGCATGTGCCACTTATTCTGGACCCACTAGTGGTTTTGAAGTAATTCATGGTCTAGTTGACCGTATCATGACATTATGCGAAGTTGCACCTGAGGCTGATTATGTTGCATCATCTGGTAATGCTTACAAAAAGGTGCATTGCAAAGATGGGTGGCATTACAATATTCGCGAGTTAAAGGATGGTGACGTTAGAACTTATTTCCCAGGTAGGGCAGCCGAGGTACTTTTGACCAGCCCAAAGACCGGTGGAAAGCAGGTGGTAATTGGAACGTTTGGTATCTTGCACCCAGATGTACTCGGTAACTTCGACATTAACTACCCTACGAGTGCAGTAGAACTGGAGTTGGATTATCTGATGTAGATTATTCCTTGAGTAATGGCTGGATTGATATGGACTAACTTTAATACGTCATTGGAATATTTCGGATCTCTTTTCTTTGCACCGCGACTGCATACAATACTTTTAGAGAGAAATTAGTACGATGCAATACTTCATCTCCGTAAGGGTATGGAGTTACATACCATTCGGGGGATTGAAGAAGCGAGGATACGGGTAAAACCGCTTATTTTCCTTCACGTTGGACAAACCGGGAAAACCCACACTGGCGGGAAGCTGAACACGTTAGCTGAAGTTCTCTCTCCATGACATCTCCCACCTGCAACATATATTCAATAACGACGCCAACCAGGTGCAAAACATAGGATGGCAACCGTTTCACACGCAACTGACTCCGGTGGGGGAATAGCCCAAGTCACCTTCCGCGTCCGATGCGAAACGCTCGGTCATGGCGAGGCGATATTTCTAAGCCAAGCGGACAACCCATCAGGCAGTCGGGTGAGTGCAGTGTTCCCTTCTCTAATATATCGACTGCCATGGCAAAAAGGCATATTGAATCGCTGACTTACAACTTTATCTCTCTGTCTTGGAAATATACAGATACCGCTGTTTACAACCGCAAAAGCCTACCCATGGTTCACCACCCGCACGCCGCTTTCCCTCCCGCTACCCACAACTCCAAATAATAAGACATATCGATACCGCTATGCTATTTACCGTGCCGGAATATTCTACAGATGGGAAGAACCGTCCGATGGAGGGGGCATTGAGGAATTCCGTGCTCATCAAACAATTGATTCTGGTGGCAATATCGCTGTACATATTGTGCCCTTGCGGCTACTCCACGGAGGAGAAATTTACACCGTCAACGACGTGCTTGGTGTGACGGCCGGTCCGCCAGATATTGACCACATCAAAGTTAGAAATACATTTTCCTCGGTTGGCTCATTGGCCCGAAAGAATAGCTCTAGTGCTGGAAGTTTGTATGGACTGAACTCAAGAAATACTTCAGGTGCGGGCATGACCGACCAAGGGTCAAAAAAGAAGGTCGGATTCGCTCCTCAGCCTCCTGCCACCAGTCATCGATCCAGCGAGGCAGGAGCTACCAAGCAAGCGGTGCATTTAACTTCTAGTGATGGACTCATTGTCGTATCTGCATTTCTGCCAGTGCATTTGACTCGATCAGATGATGGGGAATGGTCCGCTGATTGGGATTATGAAGCTTTGCTGTCCATGCAAACTCATCTTCGTGTCACTAGAGTTGGTACTGTCAAATGGAGGGGATGGCATGGAAATGTAGGTGGTGGAAAAAGTGACGAGAGCGGCGTGCCCGTTGATGAGCGTCACAAGGTTGAGGCAGTTTTGAGACCTTTCCACTGTGTGCCAGTTTGGGTGCCAACAACACTGTTTGGAGAAATGTAAGAGGGCAGATTTATTGCTATTGTTAGAACTTTCTTCGATATTCACACTAACATCTCTACGCGATCATTTTCCAGGTACAACGGATTTTGTAAGGGAGTGCTGTGGCCCATTTTACACAATGTAGCCTCAGTTTATTCCAGCCCGCCGACAGGCGGGAACACGGAAAGACCTGACGCGGACAAAGATATTGAACCATATGACTCTCAGTATGCCGAGTACAGTATGGATGACGTAGCACAGGGTCCCATTCACGGTGACGGTGGCAGAGAAGGAGAGCTTTGGGCTGCTTTCACCGCAGTCAACCGACACTTTACTGATGTTATAATTCAGTGCTTCAATGAGGGTGACCTGATTTGGATACATGGCTTTCATCTCATGATTTTGCCCTCATTTTTGACACGCCGCATATCCATGGCAAAAATTGGTATCTTCCTCCACACCCCCTTCCCAAGTTCTGAGATCTTCCGAACCCTCTGGTGTCGAGAAGACCTGCTCCGTGGTATGCTCAATGCGGACCAGGTTGGTTTTCATCTCTTCGAATATGCGAGGCACTTTCTAACGTGCTGTAGGCGCTTGCTGGGATTGAATTACGGAATGTTTCCCGATTCATCAGGAGGACACAATCTTGCAATTGATACCAATGGGCGCCATGTATCTGTTACAAGCATTCATGCTGGTGTAGAGCCTCCTGTTTTGCACCAAGTACTGAACCATAGCAGCACACGCGATAGAGTCGCTTTAATCAGAAATCAATTCCATGGCAAGGTTATCTTTGCCGCGATTGATCGAATGGAATCTCTCAAGGGCATCCCACTAAAGCTGATTGCGCTCGAACGTTTCTTACAACGTTGTCCCGAGTGGGCAGGGAAAATTGTGGTTGTTCAAGTCGGCATTTCAGCTTTTGAGCGTGGTGACGATTACACGAAGACGAGGAACGAAATTCTTTCCATGGTTACGAATATTAATAGCAGATGGCCGGGGACAATTCAATTCCAAGAATGCGCGGAATCTGAGATGCGATTACAACAACGAATGGCATTATTGAGAGCAGCAGATGTGATCATGGTAACAACTATTCGCGATGGCCTAAATTTGATCCCTCTTGAATTTACCATAGCACACCTTGATGCATTGACTGAACAAGGCAGGAATGATGGCCGAAAGAGAGGTCTCTGCATTTTATCTGAGTTTTCAAGCTGTACTCGTGTCATGCGCGGTGCGCTTCATGTGAACCCGTGGAAAATTTCGGAGATTGCTACAGCGTTTTTTCAGGCCCTGACCATGTCAGAGGACGAGCGCATGCGGCGCATCAGTATTGCTTCTGAGTTCGTCACTCGAGTAACTACGCAACGTTGGGCATTAGCGGTAATGCTTGATCTGAAGGGAGTCCAAAAGAATGAAGACGCCGGTAAATACGCTGGCGCTGGTCTTGGACTTGGCTTTAGGCTCCTAGGAATGGATAGCAAATTCAACTCCCTTGATGCAAATTCAGTGGCAAGAGCATACAGAAGTGCCAAAACGCGACTTATTCTTCTCGACTATGGCGGCACTATTCTTGCCAATGATAACTTGGATCAATTACAACGATTCCAGTTTGTCAAGAAGTCCCGTCCTCCGTCTGTGCCAACTGAAGGACTCATCTCCACTTTGAAGGAGCTTTGTTCGGACCACAGGAATATTGTCTTTGTAGTTAGCGGCAAAGAACGCCATTCGTTGACAAAAACACTATGCCACATTCCGAACTTGGGACTTGCTGCTGAACATGGGATGTTTGTGTCCTGGCCAACGCCCAAAGTTGGTGGGAAACGTCGCTGGGAAACTCTTGTCCCTGATCAGGATCGCTCTTGGAGATCAATTGCTACCATGATTATGGAAGTATACACTTCAAGGACGCATGGCAGTTACATCGAGGAGACTGAAATGAAAGTGTTATGGCAATACCGTGACGCTGACCCAGAGTTTGGATACTTGCAGTCTAGAGAATTGGAGGACCATCTTTCAAATGTGTTGCGAGGATTTTCTGTTGATATTTTGCATGGCGGAGTCGAAGAGGGTGGTTACGTCGAAGTTCGGCCGAAGGGTGTGAACAAAGGGGTCGTCTCTATGCACATTATCAAGAATATGGAAAAGATTTTCAACAAAGGAAAGCTTGAATTTGCATTAGTAATCGGCGATGATCACTGCGATGAACCAATGCTTTCAGTCATGAGGCAGGTTGGTCGAAGAGCATCTGAGGCGCGGATTGCCAAAAAGGGGGGACAACCTTTAGCTCCTTTGCCGGCAACAATTGCTCAGGTCGATGTATCATCTTGTGATGAGTACATATCGTCAAATCTAAAATGCTTTACTTCAACAGTGGGTAAAAAGCCAACTGCTGCAGCAAACTACCTAAATGACGTTGAGGATGTTCATGAGTTACTGGAGAGCCTCGTAAAAGTCACCACGAGAGAAACTGTACATAGTGGGTTTTATTCTGTAGTTGATTTGAAGAAGATGGATGAATCGCCTACTACTCCTGATCGGGAATCGATCAAGTTTGATGCACAGACAAGCTGGCAGAGGTCTCTTAGTATGTGCCAGCTTCACACACCGGACACGTCAGGCGAACCAACTGACGTCAGAGTAAGCACCAATTTAGATGAATACCTTGGAACTATGCAGGAGGATGTCGAAGACGAAGATAATTTCTTTTAAGATTCAGGTAAACAGTTTATCAATCTGAGTTTTTTCCGTCTTCTCTTCATTTCTGTCACTTCCTGTGTGAACGCTGTCTCCTGTCTGAAATCCCTTCTGTAGTAATTCCAGCGCGACTAAAGCGAAATCTAGATGAGATTTGGTCTCGGAAGATGACTCATTATTTGATGGTGACCATTCGAAGAAATTAGTACGCTCAACGAAACCCAACGCAGAGAGAAAATCTTTCGCCCCAACCAAATTGCCAACCTTGCTCTTGAAGCTACTATTATTGGTGTATATCTTCCGGTACCGGGGAACGGTAGGGTTTTTGGAGAGATTTTTGCAGTATAGATAGAGCATTTGTGCACCATTTTTTAATGCTTCATTTTCATTGTTCTGTGATAAACTCTTTAGAGCCTCTTCGAGATCTTTGCTACTTTGATCTACATCGCTGCTTTCTCTGGACTCTTCATGAGTAGCTGGTGTTGGATCCGTAACGCTTCCGTCCTTATCAACATCTCCGATTTCTTCATATTTGGCGCCATTTGGATCTTGATCATTCTCGATGTCTCCGCGTTCAGCTGGTGGTGCTTGTTGAGATTCAACCTTGTCGCTACTACTTTCATCTGTACTGTTTACGAGGACCAATATTTTCTGTCCCTTCCTGATGGCAATGTCGATTTTGTTCGACAGTTCAGTTTGACCAGTTTTTTTATCAATTTCACTTTTAGCTGTAGCGTTACCATCTTCAACTGCCATATTATCACCTAAGGAATCCTTCACTTGTGACAATTCATGTATCATATCAGTAATTAGACTCGCGATGAGAGAAACATCCTTCTTGTCAATTGCAGCCACATCACCTTTCTTTTGACTAACAAGTGGCTTCTGTTGCCGAAGGAAGTCCATTGCATCATCCGTCACCCCTTTGCCTAATTGTGCAGCGGCGACCCTTTTAGCGCGGTCCTGCTCTTCTCGAAGAGAGTTGATTGCCGTAGATAGTGCTTTGACTTCCATAACCAAGTCCTCCAATGAAGACTGCCCTTGATTATTTCCATGTACATCACTCTCATGCTCCACAGTGCCATTCAATATCATACTGATATCAGGATCCCCGGATCCATTAGAATCGAAAGACGCTTCATCAAGATGATCTGTCTCCCCATCCTGGTTGTCATCGTTTTGTGTTTCAATATTTTGCTTGATACCCCCCATTGAATTCATACCAGCCGTCACAGGAGGAGGAAACAGTACAAAATCACCCCCATTCAACCATCTTAATGCAGCTAGGCAAAATGTACTCATACAAAAACCTCCAGCCCAAGACGAAAATGAGAAGAAGGACGATTCACCTTCCTCTTGTCTGAAAGTGCCCATATTTGTCGAGGCGAAGTTGTTCATGTCATGACGAGATTGCATGTAGTTAGGTTGCAGGGGGCCAGATGAGTGAGGACCAGCGTATAGATTCTGTTGTTGCTGGTGGTGGTGGTGAGCACCTTGTGTCATCTCTTTTAGATCTGCTAGCGTTGTACTCGCCAGACGATCAAGCGCCGTGTCTATTTCTTCTTGGTTAATCCCTACCTTTATCAAATATTTCCTCTTCTCAATAGGAGGAACATCCCGTATTTCCTTGTTGCGTAGGAAAGCAATGGCTTTTTTAACGTTCTCTTCGTCAATTATTGTTGTTGTGTATGATGACGGTGATGTTGATTTGTCGTATACGGTTTGCATGATTCTGTCATCGTCATGTGTGACTTTGCCAGCAGCAGTGGCATTATCGACGACATCATCCGCAACATTCGACGGCAAAAAATTACTGTTGCTTTCGACTTCTTTTTTGGTCGCGGCGACATCAGATTCGGAAACATCCATTTTGTTATGCGCTGTTCTTGCCGAGCAACCCTCTGTTGGAATAATAACGTCCTTGACACCAGTTTGTCAATAGGTGAGACCTTTTGGCCCGTTCGAGCTCTGCTCGATGGCCAAAATGCGTGGAGATTGCAAAGAGTGAAGGAGCTATTCATAGAAAAACATCACGTGATCGCCCCTCTAGAGAGAGAGAAATCCTCGCCGCAAATCACATCTCGCTCCAAACAGGAGCACCAGCACGTTGCTTCCACTACGAGGGGAAATGACTGGAGACTGGAGCAGAGCACAAGCTCAAGCAACTAGTATGGAAGAAGAAGCCGCAAGCAACAACAAAAAATGCCGCGGCAGCAGTGGATGGAAGGTGTTGCTGCTGCTGCTGCCAAGTGTTGTCATAATATCATGTTGTTGTGTCACCACCACAACAACATTATCCACCGCTCACGTTGATCGTAAAAGTCATGCTCCTTCCGTTGTTGCCAACGAACAACAACAGCATCGAAGACTCGCCGCGGAAGACGATGTTCCGACTCAACAAACCTCCACAAGATCAGTCACATCTAAATTCAATGACAAACGACCCTTTCTTGATCCTTCGTGGAAAGAATGGGGAGATGCCCTCGTTCAATTCGAAACACTCGTTTCTCCGGCTGAACTTGATTTCACGATATCGCGACGCTTGCCGTGGGCGCAAGATGAGTCACCAGATAAATGTGACGAGGTATTAGTCCTCATGCCAGAATACTTTGCAAGGAACGGCCATGGTTCTCAGCTCAACTCGTACATTCTCGCAGCGATGATGGCAACTTATCTGGGGAAGGCTATGTTGGTATTGGATGCCCCGCAGAAGAATTCAAAATATCCAAATGGCAGCATGTTCGGTTGCCCAGTCGATGCATTCAAAGATAGGAGAGAGTTTGAACAATTCAAAGGAAATAATCACAAAAATTTGGTGATGAAAGATGACTTTCCTCTGGGATTGTCGCGGCTCTTGAAGCATTCAACCATACTATCGAGAGGTTGTACAATACCTACATGTTCCTCATTTACATATGACAGCTGGGAGGCAATTCGGAAAGCACAAAAAGAACACTTTCTTAACGGCCTGCCACCACGAGAAGTAACTTGCGAGGAGGATGGGCATCGGACTCAACGAGTACTTCCACTGGGTGGAGAGGAAGTTCGTCAATTTTTCGAGGCACAGGTGAAACCAATGATACTGGACGAATCAAAGAAGACCGAGGCATACAAATGGATCATTAGGTTGGGAGCCAATGCACATGAAGCACAAGTCTTCATCAAACTGACGAAAGAAGCAGATATATGGGACTTTGTCTCAGCTCTCATGGCACGCTCGGGAATAATCAAGTTTCAACCTTGGATAGCACGAGATGTGGCGCTATTTATCAGACAAATTGATTTACCACTTAATTCTGGTTACGATGCTATTCATGTCCGGAGGGGGGACAAGCTCGAGACTGAGTCACGAAAGGAAGTTGTAGCCTACTGGCATAGTCAAGGTTACGACCGTGTCGAGGTGCGTGTGTGTATTGTTCACTCTGTAGCCTTGCTTTGTATATATACAGCAGACTTGAATGCTGGTTATATTCGACTCATCTATCAAAATCATTTAAACTTTTTACTCTTAATTAGCAATTTCCAACAAATTACATTCCTTTTCGTCATTATCTGAGACTTTGGGACAGCACTGACTGTGAAAACTATTGGAATGGTTTCCAAACGCAGTCAACTACTCGTTTAGTGTAAGTGATGTGCAATTTAAATCAGGTTTCCAAAACCCTAGCTTAACTAACGTCCCTGCTTCCTCTTAGGTATGTTGCGACCGATGACCCAATAACAGTTAAAGAAGAAATTGCTAAGCTGCCGAAAGGATCCGATGGAACTACTATTGTCGCGGGTTGCAAAAAGGTCAAGTTCATATTTGCCTCAGTCAGCGAAGATCCAGCCTTCCATATCAATGAAGGAGGTGGCAAGGTTGATTGCTATGTGCGATACACGCGCAATATTCGCGCGATTGCTGATCTTTTGGTGTTGACGAAGAGCGATACATTTGTAGGAGAATTCGTATCAAACTGGGGGAGAATAATCAGATTAAACCGTCTGATACTTAATGATTCGCCCTTGGTGGGAGAGAAAAAGCAGTCCTCTGGAAAGTGGTTGAAGAAGTCATCTTTTGACGAGGAGGACACGGAACCCCCAGCATTCATCAGGGATTTCCGTGTTGCCTTCGGCGATTTAATAAGCCCTCCGCCAGGATGGTAATACAGTTATGAGCGAAGCAAGAGAGAAGAAAAACATTCATAATATGTATTTATCAAAAACTCTATCAGTTAATTGGTTCATTACAAAACCCCACTATTTCCACTCTCAACGGAACTCCAGTTATGAAAGCTTCAAAATATAACCCCAAGAGACTTTAAAGCTTCTCGTGATGCGCGGGAGCAATAATCTATCGGGGCGTTACTTATGCATAATTTATCGGGCCTGCTTGTTTGTCAAGTCAACGTGAGGCCAATGCCTCCACAAATTTACTATTCCCCTAACATCGTTAACGTCTTTGATACCGACTAAAAATTTTGCAATCTGATCTAACTCACGATCATTGGGGTCGTCAATGAAACTACTGCAATCGATGGCATTTTCAGGATGAAAGAGATATGAGCTGGGACTATTGTCAATGATTATCGCTTGGCTCAAGTCACGGTTGAGCAAGCTCATATCCTTGACGTAATTCCCTTCATAAAATACACAAGATTCACGGAAGAGCCGAGTGCGAATTACTCGCTGGGGATCCAAAAGATCTAGGAGTGGATCTGCATATTTGTTTAAACTGGCAGTATAAACAACAATTTCGTAGTGTTTTGCCATCTCAACCAGAAATTCGTCAACACCAGGGCGCTTTGCAACGTACACAAAGTGGACTACGTCTTCAATCTAGATGCGGGCAAGTGAGTGACATTTGAGGAGAAAATAAGAATTTCATCAGGGAGTGAATTCGCGTTTGTTTCAGTCGCCACCTGCAGACTCACCTGGACGGGGATAACAAAATCAGCCCCTTGCACCGCCCTAAAGCTCGAATGAACTAGTGTTTCGTCAAGATCTAAAACCAAACACTTCTTTCCGTGATCATCATTATGAAGCTCCGGGAGGAGCTTAACCCTATTAGGGTCATTTCCATTTCTAAGTGCCGAGTCCTCTTCTAGGAGCAATGGTGCATCATGTCCTCTCGTCGAGTAACCTACCGGACCAGTGAAAGAATGTGTATCTTTTGTATCACCAGCAGCAATTGCATCACTATCTTGCAGAAAACAGCAGCACATCATTCTAAGACTATCAAGGAGGGATTCACACGCATCTTCGTCCTCCGATTTTGAGTCTTCCACCAAGGTTCCCCTCTCCACATGTAACTTGGGTTTTGGCCCAGTTGGATGCATCTTCCTCGCGGCTGCCACTGCCGACGCACTTCGAGGGGTAGACGCCCGGCCATGCCTATCCGTCTGCGTGATAAAATCAGGAATAACTTCGTTGGTATCATCTGCGTGATCCTCTCCATCGTCGCCGCCGAAGGCCGATAAGTTCGGAGAATTCATTGCCATGGGAGTCTTTTTCATGCCAGGGCTTCGCAAATCAGAGTGTCCGCGCACGCCCATGGGTGTTTGTGCATTCCTCATGCGAAAATTATCATCATTATCACCACTATAGGTGCTGTCAGGAGACGTCCCAGGAGTGTCAGTGCGGTCTTCATCACCACAATTTTGATTAGCCTCTATGTTTGACGTATCAACGGTCAAGTTATGTCCTTTACCATTCCTCATTGTTGACAAAGATTTTTTTGAGTCACCGCTGTTCACCAAGATGCGCTGATGATGGAGAGTGCTCTTTTCAGCCCGAAGAGGGTTGTAGAAGTCGGCTTCGTTGTATACTGCGGCTAAAAGAGTGCCAACACCAGTGACATTTTTAATGCAAGAGGAGCAAGGTGAAAATTGAAAATTGGTCATCATCATGCGGCAAGAGGAAAAGAGAGACGTGAGATGCAGTGTAGGAGAAAGGAAGGGGGGCGGCAAATACGTGCAATACCCAACAAATAAACCAGACACCAAGAGGGCCCAGACATCACACAAGACATGTGTTTTTTGGGTTGGTATAATACACTCTTGCGTGCCCATGAACTCGTTTATTTTTTTTTCTTATCATCGTGCCATTTACTACTGTTAGTTTGAGCTGCAGGCCAACAACCAAATTGCGATTTCTTCAAGAACTCTTTCTAAAGAAAACGTAACGTGCACAAAAACTCAGCATTACTTATCTGGCAAGTAACGGGCAGTTGGGAAGATCAGTCCTCTCTGGTTTGCTGATTTGTCTGTAATTGTCTGTGAAAATTCAATACGAGCGAGCTTACAACTTACCTGTCATCGATGTAGAAAATGTCCAACAAAAGGTTTAAAAAGCACCTATGTTGTTGATGGTTGGAAGTCTGGTCTCTAATTCCGTTGGTCGATAGATTGCTCACCACTGCATAAATCAATGCCTGGAATGATAGAAATTGATAGACGCCTCTGGAGATCCTTGAAGGAGACTTGTAGTTCTTTTGCGGCTAGGGCTGTGGTAATGAATCGATAGTGAGCTACGGCTCATATGCGGTGCCCAAATGTTCAGATTCGATGAATTATTGAATTATCTCTTGATGATAATTCGGTATAACGTGACACACCAGCAGAAATGGTTTTATGAACAAACAAGAGCGTTTTATGTTGTATTGTAGGGTGGCGAGAGTGAGGTTTTGGACATAACGCCCGAGACTCATTTTCTCAAAATCAGAGCTGAGTTCAGTGTGATACGAGTCCGTTAGGCGTTGAGGGAAGGGAAGAGGAGAGAAAAACTTAAGAGAAGAGAGAGAATTTCTAGAGAGGGGTACCACAAGTATCTAGAGGTAGTAGGGTGTAGTAGGTATCTACTAGATAAGTCATGCACTTTTTGGACGGGCAGATAAAGGAAAAAATTTCAGGCCAGAGAATCATAGATAGTACTCGAAGTACAACCATGCAATAATTAGAGAGAAGTTGTACAACTCATTAAACATTACTTTTATATCTTGAAGTATCTCCCATAGCCTCAGGCAAACGGGTCAAAGCTCATCATTGCCTTTTTAGCGGGATTTACAGCAGCCTGCTGCCCTACTTGAGGAGGGACAGATTGACCAAGATGAGATGGAGTCTGGGCATGCATTTGTTGGTTTGCGAGTGGGGCAAAATGATGGTATGCTTGCTGCTGATGTGCCGTCAACGTCGGATGTGCACTTTGAACCATTTGTTGATTTTGTTGATAGACAGTAGTAGCGACACTACTTAGATATTGTTGATGCTGCGACTGATGCTGGTGTAGTTGTTGTGGTCCTTGATGAGCCATTTGCGTAGGCGGAGATGCGAAGACCACTCCATTCGGAAACTGAGGTTGATTTTGAGGAGCCATTGGTGTCTCTTGCAGAGTATGTGCAGGTGTAGATGTTAATGCCGCCCCATGATGCATAGGTTGATGATACACTGACTGCTGCTGACCTTGTTGGGGTGCCGCAGCGGCAAATTGTTGCTGAGCGACTTGCTGACTGTGTTGAGGTGGGTGGTTTTGGGCCGTTTGAGGAAACTGCTGCACCGGTGCTTGGTAAGTTGTGGCAGAATCTGACACGGCGTCGCTCATTGCAGTCATATTGAAGACATCTAAATTTGTTTGCTGTGTTGGTTGAGGAGCAACAACGTTCATTGAAAGCAAATCGTTTTGATCATTGTTTAAGACACTCTCTCCAGCAGCAGCCGGATATTGCAGAAGGTCTGCGACAGGTGCAGGTGCGGGGGCAACTCGGGCTCCGGCAAGGCGAAGAGCTTTGTGCACTTCTCCAAATTGCGAAATCCCTCTTATCATCCTAGTTTCTTTTTTCAACGAAGGCTTGGGATTAGCCAACAACCAGCGCTCATTCACGCACTCTCTCCTTCTTGCAAAAAGAACTGGTAAATCCACAAGCAATGAGTATATCTCGCTTGCAGCAACGCGAACTAGGGCGGAATTCTGTCCTCGAAGAGCTTCAGTATATGACTTCAAAACACGTATTGAAGCAAAGCCATCGATTGCTTCAGCAATTGCAGTGATCGGGCCATTCAAGAGAAGGTCACTAAAAATTTGCAAGGCAAGCAATGTCTTCTTCCACTGAAGTCCCTTTCCTTCTTGCATCCTTGTCCATAGAACCATCATCGTGTCAACCAAAATGGTACTAGTCTCGCGGCAATCCTCGGTGAGTTGAGTCAAAGCCTTTTTTGGATCGCCATTGTACGCCTGCATCGATGTTAGTTCCAGTGCTCTACGGCGTACACTTTCATTCAACAAAATCAAATATCTGCCAGGAAGAGACGAGTCCGATGCTATTTCTCGCACAGAGTTTCGAACGTTATCCAGAGAAAAGTCAATTTTGTTGAATCTATGATGATTCGCAACTAATGCAAACAACGGGGCATGTGGCGCCACCGCTCGCCTCATCTGAACTTCTCTCAAGCGAGCAGCAACAAACTCATCAAACGATTTGCCACGCATGAAATGTCCCAAAAGGAGGAACATTGCAGTACCGGGGGCATCTCCACCCTGCGCGCGAACCTTCATGAATTTATGTTTATCCACCACAGGTGGAGTCCCTGGAGCATTTTGGGTTAGGTAACTCCTGACATCTCCAAGAAGGCTCACGAAGAAAGTTGAAAAAGCGATTCGTGCTTCAACTTCCGCAACCTCATTGGGGAATCCATGCTCATAAAAGTAATTCCCTTTCCCAACTGTTTTGCCTTTTGAACTGTCATTCTGTTGGGTTTCTTCTTCCTCTGCGACGTCCTCTGTAGAGTCTACCTTATTGTCAATCGACTCTCTTCCAGTTTTGTTTTTAAAGTAATTCAACCCTTTCTTCATCGCTGCCTTCGCAACTGTTTTGCCCTTTGTTGCAACAGCGCCCAACCTTTCCTGCACAGCGCCTTGCCAAAACAATTTTTTGTCAATCTTCAAAACTTCTGCAATGTCCTGGTAAAGACTGTCGGGTAGTGAGACACGATTCCCTGCGTCCATATCGTCAAAATTACGCCGAGTCAAGTCAGGGACGAACTGATGTGGATCAGAAATGTTGTGATAATAGGGTTCAGTCGCATCGCCGTTGTCTAAATCAAAAATGACCACTTGGCCAATATTAGGAAGGTTTCGTGGGTTAATGAAATTGGAGGTGGGTCCCGATAGGACGCCGATGAGATACGCTGATGGAGTTTCCAGCAGCACTTTCAACCCAGGAGCCAAAGTTGGAACAAACAGAGGTGGCGGTGAGAGCAAGCCCTGTCCCATCATTGCTGCAGCCCCATATGACACAGCGGAAAGCTTTGATATGTTGTTGGATGTGAAGATGACCCTCCTCTCGGACATTAATGCACTGAGTAACCGCATTGTTCGGACCACTCCGAGACACCGCAACATGGGCATCATATCATTTCTTGAAAGCCCAGCAACAGGTGACGTTGATTCACGAGAATGTAAAAACGAGGGAGGGACGGCAAACTTGACCGTATCCACTGAACCAAAGAGCCCATGACCACGGCCCAGTTCCACCAAAGGCACTGTAATGAAACGAGGCTTGGTCAAAACTTGCTTACTTGATGATCCATCACTGCTTGCTGCCTCGGCGGCTGCAACCGATCTACATTCATTGACATGCCCACGAAATACAGAGTGCATAAACCAACGTCTGTGCTCTAAGCCTGAGGAGGCATTCTCCGGCTCATTTTCAGCGGGGTGGACATTGTGGGATAATGCTTCACTCAGCAAAGTCAATATTTCCAGCGTTTTAAGCAATCCCGAATACAACCGGCTTCCACCTCCTGCATTCCTCGTTAGGATGACCAAAGCACGGACACCTCTACGCCCAACATCTCTTCGCCCCCCAGCTTGTGTGTGATAAGGCAGGTATCTTCTGACGTGACCATGGACCACGGTTCCATTTCCAAGTCTGTGACTAAACACGTGATACGATGGCAACGAGTTGCTCGGATTACTGTTGGCGTTGGTGCTGTTATTACTTCCACCAACAAAGGAAGTGGGCGCATTGGCCGCCGAAGATCCAGAGGTTTGATTGCTATTGGTAGAAGCCGACGTTGCAAATACCTCCTCTAAATAAGCATCATGCCGATTAAGATTAGCACCGAAAGTACCATCGGGATTTTTTACAGACATTGCTAGGGATGCTTGCCGTTGGGCCATCTCTTGTGCATTGGCGACGTCTTCGTACTCTGGGAAGGCGAATCTGGCAATTTTTGCAACACCTTGGACAGCATCGTGTGACCCATCCTCTCCAAACTCGGCATAAAGCACCTCTGATGGCAGCGTGTCGATAATTCCACCACCTACTTCCGTCATAGATGGGTGATAAATCACTTCCACGGGAGCGGCAGAGGATGCACCGGGATAAGGGACATCAATCACAGTTTCGTAAAGGGCAAACGGAAGGAGCGGCTTTTCGGGTTGGAAGAGAGATGGATCATTTGGGCGGATTGGCTGCGCCACCATGGCAGCTGGGGGCTGCGGTGGAGCAGGATATCCCGGCTGATGAGAGCCAAGAGGGCCGTCCGCTTGCATCATTCTACTGAGCCGAGCCAACAAAGAACTGAAGAGCTTGTTTGTAGGTACGAACAGTTTGGTCGTTGGCTTGGTGGAGCGAGATGGAGCAAGATGAGCGAGATGTGAGATTCAGGGATGAGAGAGGAAAAGGGGCTGGAGCGAGGCGTGTATCTAAGTACCTACTTAGGCTCGTGTAGGTGGAGTCGTTTTCTCCTTTCGTTTGCCTTGGGTCTCCTGTTGGTCCGAGCCACAAAAATGATTGTTTGGTTTGACCATAAGTAGGGAGACATCAAAAGCACTGTCCACGTCCATCCATTCAACTTCATTTTATTTTCTGTTCGGGCGGAACATCTAATACACCTACCTTGACATTCGAATCAATCTTAACTTGCAAATCTGTATCATGTCCGCATCAAAAAAGCAAAAGACTGAAAATGGTCACATTGACAACGGTGATCTCTGGGAGCTCGACGAAGAAACATTGAACTCAGGTGCTGTCGGGTAAGAGCAAACTATTCTCAACTGTGTTGTTGTTCATAGGCGCACTAAATCTACATACATATGTATTCCTCACTTGGTTTCTGTGACTGCTTCAATGCTTCTACATATTTCAATTATCATCGTCATCATCATTAAATAGCTTCACTGCATCACAATTGTTCATAAAAAATCCGGCGTGTGTTGCTTACACCTACGACGATATCATTATGATGCCTGGCCACATCAACTTTGGTCTTAACGAAGTAGATATCTCAACGAAACTTACAAAGAAAATCGCTCTTAAAGTCCCATTTGTCTCTAGTCCTATGGATACTGTCACCGAACACAATATGGCTATCTCGATGGCTCTTCAAGGAGGTATTGGAATCATCCACTCCAACTTTACAATTGACGAACAGGCAGCTGAGGTGCGTAAAGTGAAAAGATACAAAAACGGTTTTATCACAGATCCCATCTGCCTTTCTCCCGATAATACGGTTATGGATGTCATGGAGTTGAAGGCGAAACACGGCTACTCTGGAATCCCCATCACAATCAATGGTCAGATGGGTGGGAAACTCATGGGCATTGTGTCAAATAGAGACATTACTTTTATTGATGATAGATCCATGAAATTGAAAGAGATTATGACGCCACGCGATAAACTTGCAGTAGCGAAGGAGGGAGTTGAATTGGTCGAGGCAAATGAGATCTTGAAGGAGACCAAGAAGGGCAAACTTCCTGTTGTGAATGACAACGACGAACTAGTAGCTCTGATTGCACGCACTGATTTGCTAAAAAATATTGAGTTTTCTGAAGCAAGTAAAGATCCCGTCACCAAGCAACTCTTGGTAGGCGCTGCCATTGGAACACGTCCTGAAGATCGTGATCGAGCTGCAGCATTGGTCGAAGCTGGAGTGGATGTAATTGTTGTGGACTCCTCGCAAGGAGACTCTTTGTACCAGATTGAGATCGTGAAGCATCTCAAAGCATCTCACGAAAAGTTACAAGTGATCGCAGGAAATGTTGTTACGCCTGCTCAGGCTCTTCGTTTAATCCAGGCAGGCGCAGATGGTTTGCGTGTTGGTATGGGTATTGGATCTATATGCACCACACAGGAAGTTTGTGCTGTGGGACGTGCTCAGGCTTCCGCTGTGTTCCACGTAGCCAAGTTTGCACGAAAGTATGGAGTGCCCATTTTGGCTGATGGTGGAATCAAATCCACTGGTCACATTACGAAGGCTTTATCATTGGGTGCCTCTTGTGTCATGATGGGAAGTATGCTTGCAGGGACAGATGAAGCTCCCGGAGAATATTTCTACCAAGACGGGGTTCGGCTCAAGCGCTATCGTGGAATGGGAAGTATTGAAGCTATGTCAAAGGGCAGCGACAAGCGGTATGTATGGGAGAACAACTCAGCTCATTCAATCAAGGTTGCTCAAGGTGTCTCTGGAGCAGTCCAGGACAAGGGAACTTTGCTGAGGTACATTCCATACTTAACCCAAGGAGTGAGGCATGGAATGCAAGATGCAGGTATGAAGAGTCTCTCTCAAGCTTGGGAAGCACTTTACAATGATACTTTGAGGTTTGAAATCCGTAGCCCAGCTGCTCAGAAGGAGGGAGGAGTCCATGGCTTGCACAGCTACCAAAAACGGCTTTTCTAAGAATTTGACTTGTGCGTTTGACCACAAATGGTTCTTGCGTTGCATTTCTTATATGGTAGGAATAAAGATTAACACTATGAGAGTTTATCAGCAAGCGAAACAAACATAAGATATCAGTACGTTTATAGTATCCAACCAGAATTTATTTAGTCCTCAAAAGAGTGCGCTACTTAAAAGCTACGTAAAAGAGCTCATATTAGTTTGCACGATTGAAAGAGGTCAAGGAAGTTGCCATCCAATGGAGCATACACATAGAAACAGAGGAAACACCCAAAATGCAAAAGATCCAAAAATCGAAAGAATCAGGTCCGCTCCGGGAATTGAACCCGGGACCTCGTCCACCCTAAAGACGAATCATACCACTAGACCAAGCGGACTCGATACATATGCCCTCGGGTTGCAACCTATAAATGTTTTTCTAGGCTGTGACACATCATGGAAGTCACGTAATAATAAGTAAGAAGACACCTCTAAGTATCTCTCTCTCTAGAGTATTTCTTCCGGCCTTCAGCGTCAGCTCTCCTATCATCTAAGCACTGGGGCTAGCCAAGCATGTCACATTAGATCAGTAAACATTTGCAGATGCGATCTTGATGGCTCGGGGTAGCGATGCGTATTTTATGCCATGTGAGTGAAAAACAACCGGCTCAACCTGACCTGCACTAAGGACATCAGATACTCGTCGTTATAGCTCGTTATAGTCGCGTTGCAATAGTATATTCCTAAATTTTCCTAAATTTGGCAAAGAAAGGCACACGGCGACGTCAACTGTATAGTAAAATAATGCTTTCTATTCTTCATCTACCGATATGCAACGAAGTTCGTCTATGCTTTCATTGATTGATTGCACTGTGCGAGATATGTTTCCTTCCAGAGTATGAATACTTTCCTTAAGCAAGTTTGCTGCTCTTTCATCTGCATCATTGCCCACACCCAAGTCCGAATTGTTTAATCTCAGCCTCTCCAGGTGAAGTGCCGCAGTAAAGTTCAATTTGTCACACTCATGTTTTTGCAATTGATCAACAACCATGGATATATCCTTTCTTTTGTGCTGCTCCAACAGTGCTGATTTTGCTGCATTGATGGTATCACTCAGGACCGAAAATGATGCAGTGACTTTGGCACAGAGAGCAGGATAATTTGTAATATCTCGCGAAACTAAAATTTTTGACAGACCTCTAAATCAAGGAGAGAATGGCGTAGTTCGAGAGTATTGAGTAAAAGTAAATAAACCGTGTGAAGAAAAATAAATAAAACCAAGCACTTGACATGTACATTGTATAGAATTTCTTACTCTTCGTATGTTTTGTATGTTGATACCCTCTCTTGTTGCGCTCCAAATATCATACCAAGTAGATCAGAGATGCTCATGGATCTTACTTTTGATTTTATCTCTTCCCCTCTCCTGATACGTGCTTGCTTCATAGCCTCGTGCCTTGCATCTTCCACTGATTCTCCGGCCAATTTATTTTCAGAATCATCATTATCTTCTGCGCCAGTCACACAATCACATTTCATAAAATTAGCAGGATTTGTGAATTCGAGCTCTTCAGTGATGTCAATTGTTTGTCCCCTTCCCTTCAGTTGCTCTAGCTCTGATTTCGAGTTGGAAATATCTTCACCTGACTTGGCCCGAGCCGATAGTATAGACAAAGCTTCCTGGATACCGATACCCTTTTTTGACACAGATAATGATGTCGCTGGAGTCATGGTCTGTTCTACAACTGTTAACTTGCTTGATTGAATGGGCATCACTATACACTATCCTCTTTAGGCTCAATATCTATTTATGTTTCCCCTCCGCGATTATTATTATTTGGTTGCACAGTAAGTAGGTAAGTGATATGGTACCATAAGTATCGATCCATCCCATTCCCATCGTCTCCAGTATCCATTTTACCAGGCAGTGACGTATCGGCTCCACTTTCTCTCACCGAATCTACTCTTGATGATGATGTATTTGAGAGAAGGCAAATAATTATTGTGAAAATCTTTCGTCTATGCTTTGCTATTGAAGAGGGGAGTAGGATTGTATTTTGGGAATGATTGTAGCACGAGACAGTGTATAGGTAACGCAACTAGACATGAAGACGATGGCTGAAATGAGGCGTCCGATGATGATTTTTTTTCTCACAATGATTGCCATGAACATCTGTCGCTGTTCGGCTTCAATGAAGTCGGCTGCATTCAATCATGGCATATTGCCATCCCATTTTAATCAGCAGCGACTAGCAAGGCGGATAATACATTCAGAAACATCGTCAAACAATAGACAATATCCATCTGCCAGTGGTGTGTCACGTCAAAAAGTCATTTGTCAATCATCAGTGATAGAGCCAGTTGTTGTTGGCAGCACCTCGATATTGCGTCGAGTTTTGAGCCACGGCGTTACTACATTCATGTCAAACTGGAAAGCATATAGTGCCATACCATTAGTCGCTGGATTCGTAGGATGGTTAACAAATTACCTCGCTGTGCAGATGATCTTTTTCCCAATCAAATGGCGTGGTATACCTCTTTATAGAGTGGAAGGGGAGCCACTCGGTTTCATAGGCTGGCAGGGGATTGTGCCAGCGAAGACTCTCAAAATGTCGGAGGCGATGGTCAATACAACCATAAACGAGCTCTTGACAATGGAAGAGATCATACAAAGGCTTGACCCTGACAAGGTTGCTGACATTCTTTTGCCAAAGAGTGGACAAATTGTTCAGCCTTTCATCGACGAACTTCTCGCCGACAAACCTAAAGCACTCAAAGAATTTGCAACAAACTACGCCGCAGACAAAGATGGATGGGTTCAACAAAAGCTGGCACACAAATTTCTTCGTGACTTAACTGTTGACGTGCAAAATAACATTGGCAGTATCTGTAATCTTCGAAACTGTGTCGTGAATATGATGATGTCAGATAGATCGCTTCTTGGGAAACTATTCAAAATATCAGGAAAGGATGAACTAATTTTTCTGGTTGACAGTGGGTTGTGGTTTGGATTCCTTCTCGGGATATTCCAATTGGCTGTCGCACTTTACTGGGATAACCCTTGGTCATTAAGCATAGGCGGTCTGATAGTAGGGCTGGCCACGAACTGGTTGGCGCTCAAGTGGATATTTGAGCCAGTCAATCCATTGAAAATTGGACCTATCGTGTTGCAAGGCCTGTTTCTAAGGCGGCAAAATGAGTAAGTGCGAACAACTATAGAGAGGTTAATTGCCTCGTTAAACCATGTACTCACGAATTGTTCCGCTTCTTTTTGCATGAAGAGTATCAGCGGATTTCGCTAACTTCTTCGCAACTAAAGTACTAACTTCGCGGCAGTTATGGAGCTCCATGCTCACAGATCCAACCACTCTACCAGAATGGGAAGAACTGCTAGCAAAAAGGTTCGCCGCTTTCACTAAAGACACTACCTTGAGTTGGGTTGATCTCACACCAAAATCAAGAAAACTAAAGGCAGCTGCAGCAAAAACGTGTTCAACTCTGCTGAGTTACTTGACGGATTTGCATGGATATGTCGACGAGGCTCTTGAAATCGAACCAACTTTGCGAGCAAGAATGATGTCAATGTCTTCGGCTCGGTTTGAAAGGGTCCTCCATCCTATTTTTGAGGAAGATGAGCTGACTTTGATTCTTTCGGGCGGCGGTCTAGGATTTTTAGCTGGACTGATACAACAGCTAATCTCTACAGGATCGCTCGTGTTGCCTCGTATGAGTTTTGGGGGTCAAACGAAGATGGTATCAACAGTTGGAAGTATTATTGGACTTTACATCGTATCTATTGCATTGAAGCCAAGGAGAAGCATGATATTATTCATTGACCGGTTGATAGAGAGGACGCGGCAGCTGAAACGGAAGACTCGCCGCTATTGGAAAAGGAGGAGAAGATTCTCAGAATCATCTGAGTAGATATACATAGTGGCAAACTGTCGTTGGCTTGTTAAATTAATTAGAACAGAAACTTGCTATCAATTCTATTGTCGACGTCTTCTTAGCAGCTCAGGACCTAATATCATCAAAATTGCACCAACACGTCTGTCGCCATCTGCCATGGACCCATCAATGCTCTCCCTTTGCTGGTATGCATCGCAACATGCCATTGTTGTCATCCATGCGCTTGCCTCTCCATCATCAACTGAACCATCAAGCTTTATCATTGCCCCGACGTACTGGTGCGCATCCATCCGTTTGAAGTGATGCGGAGATGTAAGCAAAGTCGGTGCAAAAGATAAAAGGAAGTGGAATAGTGTCGATGGGCGAACATCTTTTACCCATGTCTCCCTGAGTAACGCCTTCGCTACTTCTGCGGGTGACAAGGTCTTGTCGTCTAGCATATTCCAATATAAAAGTTGTCGCATAGCTCGGAGCTCGGAGTATGGTTTTCCACCAGAGATTTGGCTGAGGGATAGCGAAGTCCCCCCTTTAAAGACAAGTTGTTCCAAGGAGAGTTCGAAATCCGCAAGATCCTGTGTCAAGCGGAGTCGGCTTGCCTCTCCCAAAGGTCGAATCATAGCCGCATTTGATACGAATGAGTAGATTGAAAAGGTAGCAACTGTCGATGCAACAATGCTTGCATATTCATTTGGAAGTGGCGTAAGGTATGTGTTGGCAATCATATCGAATTGATCCACGAGATGAATCTGTACAAACGAGCTTGCATGAGAGCTGTCATCTCTTGAATCTTGAAGATAAGCACCAGAACGGTGCATTTTGGACATGACAGTGGCTAGTTCAGAATTCAATACCTGAGTCAGGGGCGTTAAGATGGTATTTTTCACAAGGCTCTCAATTTCTTGTAACGCTGGGAGGAGTGCAACGCGACAAGAGTGTGATGCTTCTTCGTGCTGTGGCGATTGAGAAGGACGGTAGGGATTCACATATGTGTTCTCTGGAGCATTTCTCACGAATGAGGCAAGGGAGCTCTGCAACGGCAAATTGCATGAGTTAAGAGAATAGACAGATGCACAGAAAAAAAAACATTGATCAGAACTCACCATGACACTGGCAACTTTAAGATTATGAGCCATCGCCTCAGTTTTAGATTCTTCATCCCCATCAATTTCGCTGATGGCACGTTTGGCTAAAACACAGAATTCGTGCACCATGCTGACAATAGGATCACTGATCATGTTTGCCATACTAAAGTCCCCTCCGCCCTGTCTAGGATCGGCTAGCGAAAGTTCCTCTCGAATATTTGAATCAATCTTCGCTATATCATACCTTGATGGCAAAGTCGGGAGAACAGGAATAGCAACACCGTTTTCGTCAACCGAAACAGCTTCTTGGAACATGAATTCCAACGGTGCAAATAGTCTCTTTTTGCATTGGTCTAAGAAAGAGTTTCGAAGCGGAGAAAAACCCATTTGTACTCTTCCAGAGACCTTTTCACCTTGCAAAGTGACCCATTCTTGCGATGAAAATACGCCTAATACCGAAGAGGATGTTATCGGTGACACGTCAGCCGTTGGGCGCAAGCCATCTGCATCGAGTACAACACCATTGTTTGAATTCGGGTGAGTCCAGGCATCGGCACTTGCACCGATCCCCCCCCCTGCTGCTTCATCTGCCTTACCAAATGGATCATCAAGAGAACCATCCATTCCCACCGCTCCACCAAGGAATACAGAATCTTCGAGAACCGCGGATCCTCCCATTACACCTGTTGGATTCCAGCCCGAACCCATGTATGTTAGACCAGTTGCATCATCGGATGAATTCGACCCCATCTGCATCACATCGTGGAGTTCTGTAACCATTTCTAGAGAAGCAAAGCGAGCTGATGGATATAATGCCGCAACATCACTTTCTAAGCTCCCACCATCATACTTCAATAATCTTTCTAATCTTCCTGCCAGTCCAAGACACAATTGTACCCAAAACAAAGAGAACAGAGAGAAATCTTGTAAGTTCAAAGTGTCTTTCGCATTTTCAACATCTTTGTTCTCATTCTGAGCTTGTAGTAACGCTTCTTCAGCACCTGAAAAGTCCTTTGGTACGGAACTCTCTGCCACAACCTCCAAGAAATTCTTTCGTGTGACTGGGTCATTCCTTGCAGCCAAAACGCGATGCAAATTCCAAACGCGAGATGATGCGTCCGAAACTTCAGTTGCCCATTTTGAGGCTGCAGCAGTTCGTTTTTCACGCAGTTTGCGAATGTACAGACGTTCATAAATAGCATCGAATTGCTTCTTGCGTTGTCGCGAGTCTTTAGCTTTGAAATCGTCCTTTCCTTCTTTGGACTTAGCAGCTTCTACTTCGGCGAGTGCCGTCGCTTCAGATTGCGCCGATTCTTTCATCCTCTTCACTGCAGTCGGATGAAAAAGGTGTGCAGACGCTTTTTCAGCAGTGTTAAGCGCAGATGATACAGCTCTCCATGATGCGTCAGGTAATTCACCCAAATGGAAATAAACCTGGAGAGTTGCCCCTAAACGTGATAGAGATGAAACTGTGGCGGAGGTAGATTGGCTTTGTAATTCGTTCATCAAACCTGCTGCTGCCTGCCTCACTGATTTTGCAACAGCCTCTGCTCCTGGGCGCAACTTTTCGACAACATCGATTGAGCCACCGTGACTGGCAGGAGATAACAATGGATGAGTCAGCAAATCCTCCATAACTGCTACACTCGCTGCCGCACGTGTCAAGTCCCTCAAATCAACTACCCCCCCCTGATTTATCGATTCCAAATCCAACCCACTCCCCAATTTTCGCGCTTCAAATTGCAATCTCATTATCATTTTCAAAGTCGCACTCAATTCCAGCACTCTTGAAAGGCGTGTTGTAGCCGACTCCATGCGGGTGACGCCTCTTTGGAGCGCAGTTTCCACACGGCGTGCAACAGTGCTAAGAACTTGCGATTGACGCTCCAACCTATCGGCTTTATCACGTGTAGCACTAAGCGTCGTTGCATCACTACTAATTTTTTGTGATGGACTTTCCGAAGATTCATTCAACTCAAACCCATGCAATCGCAGCAATGGTCCAGCAACTTTCGCAGGAGAATCCCTTGATACACGTTGTGCCAAACTTTCAACCAAGGCGAGCTTACGATCAACTTCAGCTAGAGCTTCTGTGGCACGCTGTCGATATTCCCCTGAAGAGGACATCCACCCGCCATTATTAGACGAGGCAGTGCTCCCGTCATCGTGGAGGAGGGATGCCGCATAGCTGTAAACAGCATCGTCGGCTCTATACGAAGTCAGACCGTGCTGAAGCAGCAGTGGATCCTCCTGCAAGAGAAGGGCTAGTGCATCGGCGGCACCCGTGCCTATGGTTTTCGAGGAAGTGGACGCCATAACGCAATTTCACCTAATTGTCTAAGCTCATATATCTATTACAACATCGACATGAATGAGGATTATGATGTAGACACCGATGTACTGATCTCTATCTAGATATCTACATATCTAATATTTTATGTACCTCAGATTTTTTACCCTTGCCGCTTGAGTCTCCCCCAGCAGAAATGGAGCGAGGAAGTTTCTTGGCATTGACATTCACTCATTTACAACCATCCATATTTCGATTGAAATATGGACTGTCAATACTTAAAAGCATCACATAGAATACTGTTTTTAATGAAACAAAACATTATTTTCTACAGCAAGAGAAAAGGTCTTGCTCACTGCTCTAACACCTACATCAAACTTTCAAGTGACTTTGACAAACTAGGATCTTGACGACTTCCTCCTTGAGACATCGAGTTTAGACTCCAAGTAAGCGGGCACCAAAGTTCACTCTATCCTGTAAAGTAACAGTCTTTACTGAAGCTGGTGTTGCTGCAGCCGCACTCGAGGCAGCTGGAATCACACTGCTCTTTGCCCGCTGTACTTCCATTTCTCCCCAGCGTGACTTTCCCGCAGCTGCAGCGGCAAGAACACGTGCATTCCTTTGATCAAATAGGGACGCACCAATGTTAACTCTATCATCTAGCGAAGCAAGTCCATTGTTCTTTGCCCGTTGTACTTCCATATCTCCCCAGCGTGACTTTCCAGCTGCTGCAGCAGCAAGGACACGTGCATTCCTTTGATCAAAAACAGACGACTCTCCCTCTGTTGAGGAAGTTACTGCCACAGGTTGATTTTTGGCATGTTCGACCGCTTTCTGTACCTCAAAACTTCCCCAGCGTGATTTCCCAGCCGCTCCTGCTGCCGCAACCTTAAGATTTCGCTTTTGGTATAGCGAAAGCACCGCTGCAGGTGCAGGTTCAGCTTTGACAGCGTCAGATGGAGGTAGAGCAACACCTGATGCTGAAAGAAGTTTTTCTAAACGTTCCTGAAACTTTTTCTCTGCTTTTAACTCGGCTTCCCTCACTGCCAGAAGTTTCTGATTTTGTGCATTCACAATATATTCACTCATGAATTGTTGGTAACTCGCCAATTTCGCCTGCGCCTCGCTTGCGGATATGATAGACACAGGTTCTGAGGTGGTTGCGGCCGGAAGAGCAGTGTTCGATTTGAGTTGTTGGATCTCAGCTTTGAGTGCCTGATGGATATGTAATGCATTGCAAACGGGTGGTAAGACTTGTGGATGTTAACTTTCATCAGGAGATAACGTAGTCACAAAATACTTACAGCAATTTCTGAGTTTTTCTTATCTTCTACTTCCTTTATGGCACGGAGCTTCTCCTCATGGCTCTTGGCCATGTAATCGCTCAACACTTGAGCGTCATCTGCCAAACGCAGACCGCCGATGGCCCTGTTATTGCTGCCTGCCGATGGGGCGAATGCATTCGCCGCTTCTTGGGCCACAAGGTAAGCGGTGAGTAAAAAGAGAGTCTTCGTCATGATCACTTTGTGATTTGCGAGGATACTATCGACTTCCAATGGAATGAAAGTCGCGATATATTATTATCTTCCTCGAGCTCAAGCTCGACCGATGGATATTTTTTGCGGCATAGGTGATGGTGAAGAGGACAGACGCACACCAACCTACTTCACCAACCATCAACACCAATCACATAATATCACGTGCCTGATTGAGACTTCATGCCTGCATCGTGTTCTTTCCTTTCAACCCACTACATAATAGATCCTGCAGCCAAACTTTGGCCGGAAGTCGTCTCATCCAGAGTACGTAAAGCAAGAAGTCACAAGCATCCTATGAGCGACTCAGTTGGCCTACTCTAATTGTCAGTCTGCTATCTGCCAAAAATGGGAGAAGAGAACACGTCAACACGCATCTGCATTAAGAACGTCCCTCCTTCTTTCGATGAAGCTAAACTCAAATACTATCTTCAGTCCGGTCAGCCATCTCTGAAGCTTACGGATTGCAAACTTCTCAAAACAAAAGATGGGCGTTCCCGAAAGATAGCCTTTGTGGGCTTCAAGACACATGATATGGCTCAAACAGCGGTGTCTTATTTCGATAGAAGCTTTGCGTTAACAAGTCGTCTTGGTGTAAGCTTTGCTTTTTCGAAAAAAGACGGCAAGGACGACTACCGGCCCTGGAGTAAACACAGTGCTGGGAGCTCGAGAAATCAACAAGAGCTAGTGAAAGAACCGAATCTGCGGAATGAAAAGACCGAATCCGACAACAAGGCGCTAGAAGAAGAATCGCATGCACAGAGTGTAGACGAGCCGGGGCATATTCGTCGGAAACGAGAAGAATTTCTATCTGCTATGGGTATAACAACATCTAAAAACAAGAACGAAAAATCTACAGTTTCGAAGTCAAAGTTCTGGGCTAATGATGATGCAGCGCCCTGCTCTGAGAATGTCGACGATAAAATGCAGCAGGAACAACAAATCAGCAACGGCAAAAATGGTGCCGACAATAACAGTGATGAGAGCAGCAGCAGCAGTAGCAGCTTAGAGTTAGACGAAGTGGAAGTCATGAAAGGCGAAGATAAACCAAAGTCTGACTTAGACTTCTTGAGATCTAAACAAGTCGAAGGAGACATCCTTTCAGATGATGATAGTGATGACGATGATGAAAATGATGATAGCAGCAGCGATAATGGATCTAGCGATGAGTCGTTAGATGTCGGCCTAAAAAAAGAAGCGGAGGTTGATGCATGCGAACATACGGCTGATGCCATTCTCTCCTCAGCTGTGAGACACGAAATCGGTGACAGATTATTTGTACGGAATTTACCATTCACTACCACTGAGGAAGAGCTTATGGAAGCATTTTCCCAGTTTGGTGTTGTATTATCGGCCCACATCCCAGTCGATGATATGAAGAAGAACAAAGGATACGGCTTCGTAACGTTTCAATCCAAGCGCGATGCCAAGGTGGCAATGGAGAGAATGGACGGTGAAGATTTCCAAGGAAGACTCATTCATATTCTTCCTGCAAAGGCATCAACGAACCAAGGTGAAAGTGGCAACATGAATCCAGCGTCATATAAAGATCAAAAGGCCCTTGCTCGCCAAAAGGAGGCAGAGAACAATACCAAAAGTTGGCAATCAAGTATCCTCAGAGGCGATGCAGTTGTGGATAATCTGTCAAATCGCTTGAACGTGTCCAAAGGTGATGTGTTGGATGTTAAAGATGGAATTAGTTCGGGCAATGCAGCTGTGAGATTAGCATTAGGTGAAACTCACATCATCGCAGAAAACCGAGAATTTTTCCTCAAGCATGGAGTAGATTTGAGTGAAAAGGACAGCGTCAAGCGTAGTAAGTCCACAATTCTTGTCAAGAACCTTCCATTTGATACGTCGCTAGAAGATTTAACAAAGGTATTTCATGGCATTGGTGGAGACGTCCCTTCTCAAATATTACTGCCCCCATCCAAAACAGCGGCGCTGGTTGAGTATGGGCACGCAAACGATGCCCGTCGTGCATTCCGAAGATTAGCGTACACAAAGTTCAAGCACATTCCGCTTTATCTTGAGTGGGCGCCGCTGAGCGACGAAGCTAATGAGCAAAATGAACCAACAACTGGTGGTCACGTAGTCAAAGACGTGGTGGATAAGGACTTAAAATCTAATGCTCTATCCAACGAAGCAGCTGACGAAGCAGTATCGCAGTCAATATACATCAAGAATCTAAATTTCCTAACAAGCGAAGAACAACTGAAGAACGCGTTCGTAAAAGCTGGGTTCCAACCTCGTAACGTAAAGATTCCCATGAAAGCCGCTCCGTTGAAGAAGAGCGGTTCACCTGGTGAGCCTCTATCTATGGGATATGGCTTCGTTGAATTTGGGTCGGAGGAAGATGCGCTGAATGCGATGAAGTCATTACAAGGAAAGTTAATAGACGGACACGCGGTGAGTATACAGCTCTCGGCAAAAAACCTGTCTTCCAAGGTAAACGTTTCAGCAGAGAGCAAGTCTTCATCTAAAAACACAAAAATCATGGTACGCAATGTGCCGTTCGAGGCGACACGATCAGAGCTTCTAAAACTTTTTGGTGCATTTGGACAGCTCAAAAAGGTTCGCCTTCCAAAGAAGATCGATGGAACTCATCGAGGGTTTGCCTTCTGTGAATTCTTGACAAACAAAGAAGCGAAGAATGCTATGGCAACTCTATCGGGGACACATTTGTATGGCAGACATTTGGTTTTGGAATGGGCAACTCCAGATGGTGAAGATAAAATGAATGTTGGAGTTGCTAGAGAGAAGGCGAAGAGAGATGCTATGAAAGCAGGACTAGGCGGCGGTGCGAGTGGCGCTGATAAAAAGAAGGGAAGGCACACGAAGTTTTGAGAGATGTCAGCAGAGAAGTAGTTTACTTCATATAATCACAGTATAGCATCAGTTTATCCGAAGGTCGATCATTTCTGACGTTTAATGGTGCTGCTTTGCAGCAGCAGCTGCTCGTCGGTTTGCCAAGCCGAAGCTCTCTCGCGTCGTATTAAAAATTGTCAAGTCATCTATCGAACTCAGCGGAGGGTTAAACTCAGATCCCCCCCCTCTATTGCCCCTAGCTGAAAACCCGTTGCAATCAACTAATCCTCGCTTTGGCTCCGTCCCGATTCCAAAAGAATCGTGAAGAACTTCGCACAAATAGGGCTGGCTACCAGAGACAGATTGCTGGCGTCCTTTCGTTGTGGAGATATTGGAATGGTAGTTGTGCGTATTTGGCATGGATTTCAACCGTGATTCCGACGTAGCTGCGGAAGAAGTATTGCAGACAGGCTTCGTTTCACCAAGGATTTGGGATTCCGAATTCTCTAATGGTTGTGTTGTCGCTACTCCAGCCTTAATGTTCCGCATCTGCTGTTGTTGCTGATGCCATCTTCTCCTTTGCCCTGCAGTTAATCGTCCTGAAGTACTCATAGCAGTTGATGTCATGGTCAGTGCCGACATTTTTGACGTTGTCGAGTGTACGCTCTCGTCATCCCCCAGAGTGTTACTGAAACCCAACCTGGCATTATTAGCTGCAGACGAATTCATTGCAGCACTACTAAACGCCAGTGAATCAAGTATTGCCCCATATTCCTTTTCTTCCAAGCAATTCCCAAAGGAGCTACCAGCTAGTGCACCCAAGAGTAGCGGAACATGACGTTGTGTATCAGTTGTTCTAATGGACCTACCCAGGTTGACGTCGACAGATGCCAAATCTAACCAAAGATCAGATGGAATGGCCTCTCCATCGTCAGTGTTTGCATCACGAATGAGAGCTTGTTTCACAGCTACATCAGCGGCTGTGCGAGTAGCATCGCTTGCTGATGTTGCTGATGTGTTTTGAGTGTCAAGATCCCCCCTGACCTCGGCAATTTTGATTGCAATGCCCTCTAATGCTTCTTCGTACGTCCCTGGCGAAAATACCGTGCAGATCGCATCATCTACTCCCCCATCGCCATTGATTGATTTTGAATCCACGAGCTCATTCAATTTACGAATCCACTCACGACATCGCTGAGTTCGCTTCTCGAGTAGGTGAACTCGACGTTGTTGCTGATGGGCTATTTGGACGAGAGCGTCCATCGCAGCGTCGAACGAAGTTGCCGCCGCATGGAGAGACGAGAGGGCGGCGTGCGTTGAATGGGTGCGATCGTAATCGTCTGCTGGCAGTGGGATGGGAGTGAGCATATTATTTCGAAACAATAATACTACTTATGACCATATTATAACATCATGGATTGAACATTGGTCATCTATCCACTTCTCTTTTGTGAGTTTTTTTTGTCGCATCTCTCGTCAGACTTGTATCTTGAGCGAGCGACGAGCGAGATGAGGTCGATGGTCGTGTTGATCTGCGCAGCGAGACAACAAGGCAATGGAAGCTAGAAACATTATATGGCTTGATTGAGCTTGATATATTTGAAGAGCGACTATATTCATACAGAGTATTAGTACGATATGGGTCGTCAGTCTCCCGAACCTCTCGTCAGGCGGTTAACTAATCTACAGCAGCACAATGAAACGACTACAAGCCAACAACAATCCAGTAAGACATCAGCCGCGCAATCGATATCTGAACACAAACCAGAGTCACGTGCCGTCGAGGCACTGAAACAACTCTTTTGCGGAGGGGCGGCAGGATCTGTTGCCAAAACTGTCACGGCTCCACTTAGTCGCTTAACAATTCTATATCAGGTGCATCCTATGGTCACGACAAAAGAACACAGGCCTAAATTCAGCATGACCATCCGGGGAGGGATTGCCAAAATTATTGAGCGAGGAGGCGTGCTCAGTTTGTGGAAAGGGAATGGAACTTCCGTGCTTCATCGATTTCCATTTTCAGCTATCAATTTCTATGTCTACGAAGGTGTGATGGATCTGTTAAATGGTCCGCAAAGATTATCAGATGACGATGAAGATGATATAACGAATGATAAAGAAGTTTCCACTCTTTCTAGACTCTTTGCGGGAGCTGCTGCAGGAACTACGGCGTGTGTCGCTTGCTATCCTTTAGATTTGGTCAGAACACGACTGACAACTCAGTTAGAGAACAAGGAAAGCTATAGGGGGATTTCAGATGCATTTGTGAAAATCGTCAGAAACGAGGGGTTTAGCGGGCTGTATGCTGGACTTGCACCAACATTAATGGTTGCAGTTCCCAACTTTTCAATATCATGGGTGGTCTATGGTTCATTAAAAGAATACGCTTTAGAAGATGAATTGTTCTACAATTTAAGAAAGGTAGATGCTGATACAGGTGAAGAAAAGTTGGGGTTTCAATTGACTCTCCTGTGTGGGGCAGCAAGTGGTACTCTTTCAACATTGGTTACATTCCCATTTGACACTGTGAGGAGAAGGATGCAAATCCAGGGTCAGCATTTCGCTCCAGAAGAAAGAAGTACTGCTACCCAAATGATTAGATCCCTACTAAAGAAAGATGGCATCAAAGGTTTTTATAGAGGAATCACGCCCGAGGTAATGAAGGTTATACCCATGGTTGGTACAATGTTTACTGTGTACGAGTTCCTAAAAGATAAACTATTGCCCAATTAGATCTCAAAATATCATACCCTACATATGCCATCACGTTAAATTCAAATTAATATCTTTCCACGAGCCAGCAACAATTACGTTTGAACCGCGAGTTTCATCAGATGCTCCATAAAAACACGAAGTGAGACATCGTCTGTAAACACCTGTGCTCCACCTCCACCTTCGCTATTATGAGTCTGACTTGGATTCAACTTGGCCATCAAGAAACGTGCCTCACTTTTATGTTGGTCACATACAATATATCTTGGAACTGGAAAGCGATTGTCCATAATAGTCTGTGCATCGGCTTGTGGTGCCTCTAACAAGTCACGGAATGCAGCGTGTTCTTCTTGCTCATGGTAACGTTGTTCTCGCCACGCTGCACATGTCTCACCGTGGAACACGACAACATGAAAGAATGTATCCAGCAGTAGAATGGTGTCAGGACGCACAGATTGAGAGTCGAGAAGCGCTGGCTGAGGAGGTCCATTGAACGAGTAGGAGAGGAGCGTTGGTTGGATCATAACTAACGAGTTGGTTGTATTCTCTCTGTTTAGAATGTAGCGATAGTATGCAGCTTCGTCAGGACTCGAGTTGAATAATTGAAGAAACTGCGACCGACGCAGGTGGAAGACAAATTGAGGAAACAAACTGAATTCTGGTGTGAGACGGAAAGAGTTTGGATCATCCGGAACGTAGTCAGCGAACTTGGAACAAAGTCGAATGAGACTCCTGTCAACCCAGCGCAGCACGTCAGCAACATCTTCCGACCCAGTTCTGTTCACAGCAACACGAGCAAGTAGAACTGCTGCTGCTTCTTGATCAAAACTCATCTTCACAGGGCTAGGTTGTTCCATATTGCCATTGTAGCCAACACCTGGTTGTGGGGGGGCACGTTTTTCACCTTCTCCTGGAGGGGGGTTCCACCATGGTCCACATAGAGTTGTTGAACGAAGACGAGTTCGGCCATTGGCGTGCTGATATTTGGTCAAGAATTGGATAAAACGCCGTTTTCCTTCTGGTAGTGGTGAAGTCTATTAAAACAGAGAACGAAAACAATGGTGCAAACAGTGAGAAAGTGATGTACGAAGTTGAAACCAAAACCGCACTGAGAAACAAAACTTACCCCTGGGTTTGTGATGTCAAAGTAAATTGCGATCGTGGTTCCTGGGTCAATGCCACCTAAACTCCAAGCATTAGTTCCGCCTCTTCCCACTTCCAAATCACTAACATTTGGTCCCTTCTTTCCCAAACTAGTAACTGGTCCTATCGCCCCACTAACCTTGAACTCCCTCGAAGTAAGAACCTCCAACGTAGCCCCGAATGCCATTTGCATCTTCTCTCCATCCTCAGGAACATCCGGTTCAAAAGTTCTAAAAACTCGACGCAAACTTTCCTTAAAGACGGATTGACCAAAGGAATCGCCCAAGACCATGTGTCCACCAGTAGCTTCTACCAGCTCGCCCATTTCGAGAATTCCAACTTGATCCAACGAGCAAGCGAAGACATCTACTACATGAGATGATGTGGCACTAGCATTGGCAGCTGCTTGTGTTGAACTTCCCTTCCCTGCAGCAGGATGGTTTCTCTTGGCCAAACTTGCATAGAATTCGCATGCTGGTTTATGCAGTGGTTCGGCGTTGCGAGAAATGTCAGCATGGGAACGCATATCCTCAGATTTGAGACGACTAACAATCGCACCAGGCCCAGATGTGCACGGTCCTCCAACGAACATCATTAAACGTGCGCCGCTACGTGGCAATGCCAAGTCTAGCAAACTCGTGGCGACACTCATTGCACATCCGGTGCATCGCGCCACTCTCTTATCCGATGGCACAGGCCAGGGGTCTTTGCGCAAATCTTCCAGAATGGACTCAACCGTCATACTACACTCCGAAACGGGCAAAAGAAAACGACGCAATACCTGTTGTCCAGGTGATTCATACGTTTGTTGCTGAGGAGGCATACCGTTTGGTTGCTGTTGGCCTGGAGGAGGAGGGGGTGCACCGCCTCCCTTGCCTCCGGCCGCTGGAGCACACCCTAACAACTGACCAACCTTGGCAGTTCCATACTCCTTGTTGCCTCTAATCACATACGCTTTGGGAAGTCCCCCAAATCCAATTTCATGAACCTGAACATTCGTGCCAAATGTAATCAAACCTACCAAGCTATCCTCTGGCAGCAAGTTCAAAATTTGTTGGATAGAATCGGCCAACTCCGACAACTCCTCGACTGGAGCGCAAGTATCAATACAAAACACGAACGCGGGCGGGCCGACAGGCGGGACACTGGGCAGCTCATACTCGCAGGTCGCAAATTGAGGAATGAGTTCAGCGGGTAAATTGTTCTCGCTGATATTTTCTGCGTAGTGTGGAGGAAAATGATTCCGCGTGAGGCAGAATGGACAAACCCAAAGCTTTGTGCGAAAATCGACCTGACAGTATGGATTTAATACTGCGTGGCAAGTAGCAGTGCTGCATCGGATGGGATCATATTGGAGTGCCGTTGGGGGAGCACAGGAGGGCGGCAATTTCTTTAGCGGCGTGTAGAGGGCTCCTATCGGGGCAACGCATCGAGTTGCTTCAAGGCGAGAAGATGGCCAACAGTGAAAGGAGAGGCGGGTGCCTGCGGCCTCCTCCGTATAGGACACGTCCCAGTGCTCTTGTTGCATGCTATCGTTTTATTATACAGGCGGGTGCTAGATGACAACTACTGCGTTGCGGGGAGTCAATGTTGAATATGTATGTTATTCGTGGACCACCACCGACTCTATGAGGTTGTCGTCGGTCTTTGGAAAGGAAACGGCGAGTGGCAACAGTAGTAGATTAATTGTAGAAAAAATGCGCTTTTCGGATCGGTCTTGAGTACGATACTTAGGTACCTACTGTAGACTAAATATCTCTAGATAGGATGTGGGGAGAACGCAGGCAGCCACATAATATTGGTACAATATGCGGTATGCAGCGTTAAGTATGTTGTATGTTGCAGCCCTCTCTGTGGTAATTTTCTAAACTGGCTGATAATAGTTAGTGTTGACATCACAGCCATCCTCACTGTTATGTCTTAAAAAGTATGCAAGATAGGAGATTTGTCTGTGTGGGTTTTAAGTGTTGTTTGTGTGATTGTAAGTGAAAGATAAACTAAATAGCTTAACAATAGCGTTGGCAACAATAGGTGATGCAACATTCTGTTTGTCTTAACGTCTCTAAACTTGTTTTCCTAATAGACTTTCGCCTTACCACCATTCTTTACAGTTCCATTTTTCTCTGCCTTCACAGATTTTGCGGGTGCCCCTTCACTGATACTCTTCTTCTTTGAGGACTTCCCTTTCGGAAAGAAAAGACGAAGCGGACAAAAGAACCAAATTATGCGAAAGATCAACGATCGGAACAGTACCACAACAAGCACCAAGTATCCGAAGACAAGGTTGTCAAGTGCCCACTGCCCATCTTCAGAAGCCCGAGTCAGTTGGGCTGAGACATAAGTTGGTAACTTTTCGAAGAATTTGTTCTTTTGAGCAAAATTAATGAAAGATGATGCCCAACTCTCTAAGTGGGGGGCGATTCCCGTTCGAGCATTTGTCACTTTTTTCCTGGTCTCCTGATCAATAGTCTTGACAATGGGAGAGACGTGTTCAGTACACTGATCAATCAATGGGACGACCTTTTTATTCCAAACTGGGAATAAATGTTCATCCAAGACAGGAGCAATCCTTTCATTCACAGCCGCGGCTAAATGATCGTTGTACAAAACGAGTGCCTTGGAGGAAATCTCATTGTATGTCTCCAACGCCATCTCGCAAGCCTCAGCCATCGCCTTTTCGACCTTTGGAATAAGCTCCTCTTCAATGAATAGCATAATATTCGCACTTTTATCCTGCACAAATTGCACTTGTCCACTAAGCCCATCGCTGAGTAGTTTTTGAGTACCAGCAAGTCCATTTTTCGTGCTCGCAAGTGCATTCAAGACCAGCTTCCTGCTGTCTTCTCTTATTAATGTAGTGTTGCAGTAACCCTGAGAGTTGTGTGTATCCTTCCAGAAGGAAACTTCACTTTGAAGACTATTGCTTACCGTTGTGAGCTCTGCAATGTTGGAACTCATTTTGCTTTCCTTTTCTTTAGCTTCGTTGATTGCCTCGTTCAACTTCCTCAACGTTTCCATGTGCTTATCTCTTTCTGAACTCATTGCAGCTTCAGCAGATGCAACAGTTTCTTGAATCATCCGCTCTGCTTCACTCTCGATTCTAGCAATTTTTGTATTCGCAGCTGCTTTGACTTCGGCCATTTCATGTTTATGGGCAATTTCTGTTTCAGCTGCTTCCTGCCGAATAGCTTCAATTTCTGATTCGGCAGCTGCTTTGACTTCGGCCATTTCACGTTCGTGCGAAGTTTCTTTTTCAGCTGCCTCCTGTCGAAGAGCCTCTATGTCCTCTAGGTGCGACTTTAGGAATTTTACCTTCACTTCCTCGGTTTCTACCTGAATCCTCTTGATTTCTTTCCTACTTTCTTCACGCACATTGTTCACCTCCTCCTCCTTCGCCTTCAATTGTTCATATGCTACCTTTTCTACCCTTTCGATCTTTACTGCCGTCGCATTCTTCAGAGCGCTAATGTTCAACTTCATCCTCTCCAATTCTTCCGATGCGGCATTATTGGCCTCTGCGATACGTTCATCGGCCTCCTTGGCAGCTGCATCCAGTTTTGATTGGGTACTTTGTTCCAGGTCATCAAGAGCTAATTCAGCTGCAGCCACACGATCATTGGCCTCTTTCAGCTTCTCGCTCAATTCATCAATACGATCAGAGAGTAGAGCGGCAGCTCTAACAACTGCAGCCTTCTCTGCGATAATTGCAGCCTTTTCCTCGTTTGCAACAACCAGTGATTTGGCCATGATTTCGTCACATGTCACTACCTCCGTCTTTTTCGGTCCATGTCCAGGTTCATAACTTGTGATGGTTCCTGTAGCCGCATCGTTCATGGAATTGACAAGCTTCCTTGCATCTTCGATGGCATCCTCCTTGTCTGAATTTTTATAATCCGCGCTCTTTGTCCCAAATCTTCCTAAATCGATAGCACTCGAATGGTGAGAACCCGTGTAGATTGCCAGTATTATTCCGATAAGCAGGAATGAGAGAGTGGTACGTCGTGGCAACAGCATTGTCAAAGATAAATTATTCCTCCTTGAATCAAAATTTAAGAAGTGGCGGTGGCTGAAGACAAGATTACACTGGCTAATAACAGAGGACGGTATTGTAATAATGTGCGGTTATTGTTATCGGTGCATTGTTTGCGTAAAATTATGAGCAGAGGATAGAGGAGATATTTGTGGTAAGTTTTGACGGACGTGCAAGTACAAGGAATTCGTACTTGTGGTACAAAATCTTAGCAAGCGTTGATAATTTTGGAATTCGATACGCCTACAATCATCGCTCAATTCTCGCTTAGAATGTGCCCCGCATTAGTTTGCGTACATGCATGCAGGCTGGAGGTGGCGTGTCGTGGCGTGGCGTCAGTACACATAAGTTGCACATCATGGTGCAGAGTGTAAGCGTATAAAGTGTATGTGGACTAAACTGCCTCCGTAGATGGGAGCAGTGCAGTCCTCTCGAGTGCAGTCATATTTGTATTTTATTTTCCATTGTTTTGATACCTAACAACGCCCCGAGTATTAGTACATCAATGATGCCGTCGTCAACATCTTCGACACCAATATCAATCCCCACTTCGTCTCCAATCGCAATCAACCGCCGTGATTCCTCCTCTGATGATGATGACGGCGATAGCACTGAAGGAAGGAGACATAACCGCGCAGCACTTGACGAATCGGATTCGTTAGCAGAGCTAAGAGTCGGGTCATTACCAATGCATCTGCGGCGGCCGGGGAGAGGTTCGAATTCAAATAATGGCTTGAGACAATATCACAGAAATAATAGCTCAGAACAACTGCAACAGTTCAGGGGACCCATGTCGCTTCCGCCACCAAGAGCTCCCTTTCTTTCGGCAAAGCAGGATCTAGACAACAAACTGTCGAGGTATGTTTGCAACAATCATGATATGTGTCTGCTGTTTGAAATTACATTCTTTTCTTATTGATTGCTCATGTATCTCCTCGACAACAATATATAGTATGCCCGAAATGGCACTTCCAGAAAGTGTAGCATCGACTGATCCCGAATTATCTTCATCTGCACCTTTCGGATCATTGCGTGAGTCAAAGTTCACACATCCTTATTTGGATCGTTGGCAGCAGAGTAATGGCAGCAGCATACAAACAACAGCACATTTTCAACCACAAAGTCTTCCTGCATATGCGGCCACAGGCTCGGGTGGCATTGGATCATTTTTCCCCGAATCTAATTATTTTACTTCTTCAGAAAAGAATTTCTTAAATGAATCATCGGGTATTGGAGGCTTGTTGGACGAAACACTAGAAGGTGGCAACAACAACGATTTCTCACGTGACGTTGCTAGCATCACAGATGAATATTCCCACCTTACTCTAGACGGTCCTGTTAGGCCCTATGAAGAGAACAGTCGAGGGAACGTTTCTTTCGATAATGGAAGACCCAATCACACAATCAATGATATGAATCTAAGCAGCTCTTTGACAGCATTAGATATGCTGGCACGCATGAGACAAACAACACAATTAGCACCGCCATCGCATTTAGAACGATTAGAACCAAACGTACATCCTCCTTCCACTTCCAGGACAACCGGGTTAATGGAGAATTGTAGTACCTTGTATCACCACCACCACCAACAACAACAACAGTATCATCATAACGCTCAATCAACTGTAGGTGGCAATGAACAACAATATGATCAGCATGCTGATCCGGACACGTTTGGTGCATTTGACTTTGAGCTAGATGAGTAATCATGGTTCAACTTGCGTTGCAATAATATCTTAAAATCTTAGCTACTCATAATCCGAGTTCATCTTTCGTTTATTATATCGTTCATGCAATCAAAATGACACATCTGCAAACTGCTCTGTAGGGATCTCATCTTCAGTTACAACAGCAGTATTTGGTGTTTGATTAGAAAAACTTTTCATCATTGGAGGTGGTGGGAGAGACGATGTACCTCCTGTGCTTGACGGTGCTGATAAAGGTCTTGCTGTATTGCCTTTAAAGACTGGTGGTGGTGGCAATCCACCGAAAGTTTTGGTTGTAGCAATGTTTTCGGAAGAACCGCCGAAAAAAGAGGATGCGTCCTCAACAGGATTTTCATTTTGTGGAGGAGCCAACACAGGTTGATCTGATGGTGATGCATCATTGCAAAAAGCTGGTTGCTGCATTAATCCAGAAGCGTTGCTATCGGAGGGGGGCGCAGGGGAAGAAAATACGTCTGCGGTATTGTTTGTTTCGTTCATGTTATTATCGGCTGGAGGGGGGGAAGAAAACACATCTGCTGTATTGTTCGTCTCAGTATTCTCGCCGGATGAGGGAAACATCGCCTTCTTGTCTTCCGCATGAGGCGTCGCAAACATTGAGGCATGTGTTGCGTCAGTTGTTGTGTTAACATCCGTAATTGTTATCATTTGAGGCTGCACTGGTTGCGGCGCTGGGTGTTGATCGTAGACAGCTGTTTGTTGACTTTGAACCGCATACGAAGAAGCAACATTGGGATTTGATGTGAAGACATTAGTCTGTGCGTAATTTTGCATTTGATACTCTCCTGACCATTGCTGTGTCTGCACAGCAGGTGCTGCGTATTGATTTTGTTGAGTGGAATAAGCAGGCGCACTTTGCGTTTGCTGATCTTCCGACCAATACTGCGTCTGCCCAGCATGAATTGCATCTGAATTTTGCTGCATGATGGCAACGGGGTTGAACGTGGAATACGAAGTTGCTGTTGGTGTCATTCGTGGTGCACTTGCTCCGCCCAAAGAGGGTGGAGCTGATACTGAATCAGAAACAGCACAGTAAGCGGGGTATCTAGCTCTGCCAGTGCCTCCAATATATCCCATGGTTCGCAAATTTCCCGCCCCTATGGCTGAATAAGGATTTGCGCCCCCACTATGAGGCGAAAGACTCGCAATACCATTCGCCCCACCAGATTTAGGCGGAGGTGGAACTGCCAACTTTCGACTCGTTTCAAAACTGTTCTCAACGTGACCATATTTTGCTTGCAATTCTTTATCGTTGCTTGATGTATGAAATCCGTCAGGTTTGTACAGCTTTCGCCCAGAAGCAGCAAAAGACGACTCGTTGAGGACAAATGCAGAGTTGGAATTACCTCCTCTAAGTGCGTACCCGGATGAAGCGCTCGCTGTAGAATTGTTTGATTTTGGAGGTTGTTCTACTGATGCCACATGCTTTTCTGGAGAGTGCGAAGTTTGCTGCTGGTTTGGGGTCTGAATTGAAGGTTGATTTGGAAGTTGAGGTGGTTGATTTGGAGTTTGAAAGGGAGGTTGTTCTGGAAATGATGTCATTTGACGACCCTGCTGCTCTCGAGCATCCACAGTGCTATCGTTCGGAGGAGAGATAAAAGGCTGGGAGCTGTCGTTGTCATATGGCATTGTAGATGATATTAGTTGGACCATGGTATTGGAAGAAAAATCGGTAGCGACAGTTGCGTTATAATTATTTGCAACAGGTGGGGGAGAAAAAGTGGAATTTATCCCACGGATAGGAGGAGGCTGCATTAATGCTGCGGATGGATCATTGCTGTTCATCATAGATGGGTGTGGCGGTGCGCCCCCAGGAGTAGCAATTACGGGAGGTGGAGCTAAATTGCTATAATTCACTTTCAAGCCACCCATATCAATTCCTGGCATGAGTCCTGCTCCTCCATTATCTAGACATTCCTGGGTTTCCTGCTGCAGCTGCTTCGGCAGCAGGTATCCCCTCACCGCCTGTGAAGCCCCCACATCATAAGGCGTTTGGGCAGTGGCATCTTTCATAACCACGCTCGCACCGAGTTCTTCTACTAACACTTTAACAGTTGCCAGAGCAGTCTGCGCCGACATGGACTTGCTTGCCGAGGCATGATGCAGCGCCGTCCAGCCATTGTAGTCCGCGATATCTACGCGCACTCCCCGGCCGATCACTTGTCTAATTATATTTACTATTCCATGGGACGCAGCGGCGTGCAGGGCGTTCATGCCCTTTTGATTCAATGACGTGTAAGGATCTAGCGGTTCGTGTGGGTCGTTAAGAATGGCGAGGGCGACGTCCTCTTGGTGCGACGCTACTGCGGCGAGGTAGCGGTGAGCTGGTGTGGATGGGGGCGGAGCAAGCGTCTCGGAGAGCTTTTCCAGCTGTTTGTTGGCCCATTGAAACATCATTTTTCGATGAAGGAGAGGGTGTTATTGGCTCATGTTTTTATATTTTGTCCGCTTGGTGTGTGTTAGATAGATGATATTAGGAGGATTAGATATGGTAGAGGGTGGTCATCATCATCGGAGAAAGAGATTTTTGAGAGGGTCTTTCTCCTTTCTCTTATTTACTTCCCTTCAACTCTATCTTATCTCCTGTATGGTATCTGTATGCACTCTACTTGACAATACATACTTCTTATCTTCACATCATGCTACTCATGTACTTTCGCTGTGAAAGAACAGGTCACTAGTGGTTTTCAGCGGGAGTCCAGACTCAAATTCAATGCTCATGCAACGACAAAGATTAAGTTTAGCACATGACTACGCATTTTTATCCCATCACATCAAGTACATGTCATTCTCGGCTTTCCTTTTTACTGAAGTCTGTACTTGCTTCCAGAAGAAGTGGTAACAATATCACCTGCTTTAGCTCCATTCTTCACTGGTGATGTTGTAATTTTGGTTCCGGTACGGAAATTCTTCGAGTTGCTGACAATACCTGTGATAGATCCATCAGCATTTTGTGTGAAATTACTAACAACTGGAACATCGCTGGTTGCTGCCGGCTTTTGCGTAGCCCCGCCAAATGAAAAACTAGGTGACTTTGCAGCCGGTTCGGGCTTCACGACAGCTTGAGTCGCTGCAGCAGCTGGTGCTGCCGTCTTGGGACTCGATCCGAAAAGAGAGAAGGTGGGGCTCTTTTGTGCTGGTTTGGCTGGAGATGATGTCTCGGATTTCGGTGTTACTTTGTTTGGAGCTCCGCCGAAAGAAAAACCACCAGACTTCTTGACAGCAGTTGGTGAAGCAGGAGCAGCGGGCTCTTCTTTCTTGGGGGGTTGTGATCCGAATAAGCTGAATGTTGGTGACTTCTGGGCAGCCTTCTTTGGGGGAGGGCTTGTTTTGGCAATTGAGATGGTACCAGGCCCAGATTTACCAATAGCCTGAGTTCCCTGAGGCTTGGCGGGAGCCTTCGTCTGCGCAAACGTTCCCATGCCACCAACACCTACAACCTTCTTCGGAGGGCTTTTCTTTACTACAGGGGTCTTCGCTGGGGTGCTAGCAACGGGTGCAGATGGCTTCGCTGGGGCCGAACCGCCAAATAGACTGAAAGTACCAGATCCACGGGGTACTGGGGCTGGTGTAGAAGGTTCGGCCGGGGGCGCCTTGGGTGCGGAGTTAGGTGCACTGCCACCAAAGAAACTGCCGAAGGCGGGAGTACTACTCTTAGGCGTAGGGGCGGGTTTGATGGGTTCGACGACAGCTTTCTTTGTCTCAGTGGCAGCACCTCCGAATAAACTGAATGTACCACTGCCCTTCGCTGGTGGAGGCTTGACTACAGGAGCTGGAGGTGGTGTTTGTGGAGCTGCCTTTTTGGGAGCTGCGTTGCCGAAGGAGAAAATAGGTGCGGGTTTCGGTGCGGGTTTCGGTGTGGGCACTGAAGTTGACGCCTTTGGTGTTACTGTGGCCTTGGGCTTTGATGCTGAGGGTGCAGAAGAACCTCCGAAGAAACTGAATGAAGTCTGCTTTGGCTTTGGTGTTTCTGTCTTCACGAGCGCAGGAACTGGCAAAGGTGCAGGAACGGGAGCGGGAGGAGCCTTGGCGGCTGGTTTTGATCCAAAAAATGAATTAAGAGCTTCTGTCATGGCGTTGGGTGCGATGTCAATGTCAGCTTTCTGCACATCAACCTTAGGTTCAACAGGGGCCGCCTTCGGCGTTTCTGCAACTGGCTGTTGGAAGAATGCAAATGGGGATGCCTCTTTTTCTTCGGCAACAGGGGCAACGGGCTCTTTCTTGGCAACAGGGGCAACGGGCTCTTTCTTCTCAACAGGTTTAGGTTTTGTGGTAGGTTGCTGGAAAAATGCGAAGGGAGACGATTTGAATTCAACCTTCTTCGGTGGTTCGACCTTCGGTGGTTCGACCTTCGGAGCAACAACCTTGGGTGGCTCAATCTTTTCCACTTTACTCTCAACGGGCTTAGGTTGTGTTGTTGATGCACCTCCCAATAGAGATGCGAAAATATTTCCTGCTTTCACTGGCTCTGCTTTTACCGGCTCAGCTTGCATTGGTTCTCTCACAACCACAACTGGAGCTTCTGGTGCCTCTGCCACAGGTTTGCTTGATCTGGGCTTCCTGTTAACAAGTGCGTCATTCGTTACCTCAAATTTAGGTGGTGGAGGAATTTGTGCCGGTCTGGTGGCTGCAAGCTTTTGTTGCTTTTCCAGCGCTTCCTTTGCCTTCATTAGTTCCATCTCAGCTGCAGCTTCATCACGCAAGCGGCGGGCAGCAACTTGAGCAGCTTCCTTCTCTGCTTCCTCCCTCGCAAGTTTGATGGCCTCTTCTTCTAACGATAAAACTGGTACAACTGGTTCTGGTTTAGGAGCGGGCTTTGGTGCTTGTGCTGCCTTGGCCTTGGGAGGTGCGGCCTTCTTGGGTGCCTCGGCCTTCACTTCTTCCTTGGGCGCTGACTCCTTAACTTCCTCCTTGGGTGCCGATTCAGGTGCGGGAGCGGTGACAGTGGACATCATGCCCTTCGCAGCAACCATTGCGGATGTTTCCTCCAAATACTTCGCCTTGAAGGCGTCAAATGCACCCTCGGATCCAGCAGCTTCGTATGCTAATCTAGCAGCTGCATCATAATCCACAGATTCGATGGATTTCGTAGGAGCCTGTGTTACCTCAACCTCAGCCTCAATCTCAATCTTGGCAACGGATTCAACAATTGGCTCAGGAGCGGCAGTGTTGGTAAGTTGGCGGTACTCATCCTCAGTGCAATCCGCATACTTATTGAGAACCATCTCTCTGCCATTCTCCTGAGCGTACTCCTCCATGGCCAGAAAGTTGGATGTGAATGTGGGGAATCGAGACTCATCGGCTGTCTTTCCGTATTCTTTGCACCAATCCAAATAGGCAGAGCGAACTCGTGCCTCACGAACGTCGGAAGTATCAATCTCACCTCCATCTGTATCGATGCCTGCCATCGCATCAAGAGCTTGCTCGAGCTCTTCCACACTGTCCAAACCTAGTTGCTCAGCGAGTTTCTGCAGATGAAAACGCAATATTTTTAGTCAACATCAAATTAATACCATCATGATATTTTTTATTATTCTCATGTTCAACTTACCTGTTCCTCTTCGGCCAATGCATCGGCAGCTTCCGCCAGAGCGTTGCTGGCGTCACTCTGGGCAACAGATGCCTCCATGGCGGTCTCAAGCGCTCCCTTCCTTGGTGCTGCCTCTTCTTCTGCAGTAGATCCACCAGATTTCATCTTCATGTACTCCTCTTCGGTCATATCACCAAACTCATTGAGCTCCAAATCCCTGGGACGATCAGTGCCATCATCACGTGCCTTTTTGGCCGCAGATACATTGGCAACAGTCAGAGCCTCGTAGTTGGCCTTGAATGTAGCGAATTTTGCATCACTAGCTTCCTTTCCGTATTTGTTGCACCAATTACCGTAGGCAAGTTTGGCTGCAGCATCGTAATCAACTGAAACGTCCACATTAACATCAGATGGAGCGACCATGGAAAAACGAGGGGCCACACCAGAGCTTCCAATGGGAGCGAGACTGACAGGAGCAAAGGCATCGGCGTTCCTCGCGGCGAGGGCGAGAAGCGCCGGAAGGACATAGCGCCTATTGATCTTCATCTTGGTGGTTAAGTTCACTGAGACACCCAATGAATAAGAAGGAGATCATCGGATTAGCGGTCGAAAGGATTCGAGGCGCTCAAACTCAATTATTTGCCTCTACGTGGAGTCGCTGACGTAGGTGACGGTGACTGTATGGTTTGCCGATTTACAACTTGAGAAAAGAGGGCTCAGGCGCCCGATAATTTGGTCCTTCAACTTAGGAACTAGTACAAAAAAGTATTCGAGTGTTCAATCCCGACATGCCCTCCTTGTTGGCTGCCCTCGGCTGCCGAGAATCTGATGGAGACTGTCCAGAACGCTTTCGTTTTTATGCAGAAAGAAGTTGGATATTTCTGCACGTCTTAGCTGGGGGAGGAAGCATCCTTGCGGCGAAGGAACTACTACTTTCAGTTAGTTCACGATTATCTTATATATATTATTCCGGATACATTCTTTGGTCGACACGAAAAATAGACTTGCCCTCAAAATCATCTTCCCTTCTGGCGACCTCAATGTACTGTAGGAGGAGCTGGTTGCTTTGCTGCTATCTTATCATAGTCGAATTGGGCGTCTTTGTCTTCTGCGTCGCCATTTGATGCGTCGTCCAGTGATTGCCAGACTGAGTCGTCATCTGGTGTTACTTGCGAGGCAGTGTCTTGCGGCAACTTAGTCATTCCTCCAACCACCTTCTTTTGAGGTACTTCGCCTTGCGTTGTTGCTCTCGATTTAGCAATGTATTTTGAAACTTGCTCCCAGTTGTTTTTCGCGATGAAACTGTCCAGCTGTTCTTTAGTCCATTCTTTCGGTTCCTCTTTGCGTTTTGCTGAATCAGCTACACTGTCTCTTTGCGAAGAGGATTCCTGTGAAGAGATAAATACAACGAACAGAAAAGGAATGTTAGCTGGATATGTTTCTGAAATGAAAGTCCAGAAGGGATTCTGTCATGGCTTCACTAGTTACGTACCGTTCTAGAGTCTTTTTGGTGTTTGATGAGACTGCCTTTCGTGCCGGAACCCGTCTCCACTTCATTGCCTATCCCACTTAAAGCGGATACTTCATCACTCCAGTCGTCTAAATCACTGTCGTCGTCAGAACCAAGATGTTCAGCCTTTTTTGTTCGATACCGCCTCTTCGGACTTGAAGGTGAAACGAAAGGTGTTTTTCCAGCGTTTATAGAGCTGGATTTGGTGGAAGCGGTTTGTCCACGTTTAGGTGGCACTTTAGGCGAGGAATTCGGACTACTTTCCCCGTCATCGGTGTCCTTGATTACCTTGATTTGCGTATTTGTAAAGTCCCTTGCTGGCGTACCCGTGTTAGCGACCTTCCTCGTCGTGTCTGTCATTGCTGATGCGTATGTTCTTTGTTTGGTAAGTTCAATTGATTTCAATGATTTCGTGCGGTTGTAGAGTGGCATAGCGTCAGGAGGTTGCTCTTCATTTTTGTTGGCATCGAAATGAGCCTTCTTTGGCGACGCAGGTGCCCCGAAGGCTTCATCAAAGGGGGCATCCGGTGGCTCTTCATCCAACGGGCTTCCGTTACCAGTATTTCCTCCACTATTCTTACTTGGTGAGCTCGGAGTTTTTTTCAGTGTTGCTGATTGACTCTTTTCTGCATCGGCGTTCTCGTCGATCTTCGGCTTCTCCCAGCTGACCATCTTGGTCTTTTTATTGAAGTAGTACGTCTTCCCAGTAGTCGAGTCCACCGTTTCCCTCCAATACTTGGCAATGTCATCCTCTGCCTTCTTTTCATTACCATTCTTCTTCTGTTCTTCTCCTGTCCTGTTGCCCTTCTTGTCGCCTCTCACGCTACCCTTGTACCCCTTCGGAATTGTCCATGACACCTCTTTCGTCTTTTTGTTGTAATAATAAGTTTTCCCAGTCGATGCATCTACCGTAGCATCCCAAAAATCAGAATCGCTCTCTTTGATCTCAGTCGAGGCTAGCTCATCACGTGCTTCGTCGTACCCAACTGGTTTTTTCCATACCGTTTCATTAGTCTCGCTGTTGTAATAATACGCTTTCCCTGTTGTTTTATCAATTGTGGAGTTCCACTTTTTTGCTGCCTCAATTTGCTCTCTTGTAGCTTGTTTGCCATTGGCTTTAGATAAATTTGATTTTTTCTTTGTAACATTGATCTTCTTTGAAGGATTGAGAGGGAAGCGGAACAGCTTGCGCTGGTTTTTCTTTTTACCCGACGCGATTGTTGCGGTATCTGCAGTGGCATCGGCAGTAAGTGCATCAACCTCCTTCGGATTGTCAAACTGATTGATCGGCACTCCTTGACCAGCACCATTAATTTCATCAAGTAAGGACGGTCCAAATTCATTATTCGTAGGTGGGGTGTTATCGCTGCAAACAACTGGCGAAGGGCGACGCAGAGCAAACGAAACTCTGCTCTTGAGGTTCGGTTTGAGCGATGATTTCAAATCTTCTGCGGTGTTGGCAGACGCCTTGAAGTTGTTGTCAAGGACGAGCTCAATGTTATCATGTTGGACATCGTCATCAGCCTTACCCGACTTCTTTCGCTTGGTAGAATCATCATCTGAGGAGTCGTCGTTATTAGTTGGTGATACGCCCCAAACATTAGGCTGGGAGTGTTTCTTTCTGCTAGACCCTTTTTTCTTTATGGACTTAGTCTTGTCGCGAGAGGTAGTACCACCAAAGAAAGCCTCTTGACCCTGCGCAACAACTTCTGAAATACCCGTCAAGGCAGCACAATCGTTGACGATGGACATGAAGATGTTTTCATCTGCAGATGTTGATCTCACGTTCGATGCACCTCGAGAGCGAGGGTGAGGGCCCCCGACCGAGCCTGACAAATCCGAGATACTGGAGTCGAGGGAGTATGCTCGGCAAAGAATGCGATCCAACTGAAATTCTTTATTACTGTCCGGCTGGATGCTGACTCTTTGTCCAAAGTTGCCGCCATTGTCATCGGCAGAGGAGTTGTTGTTCCGGCGGCTTTTCTTTGGCTTTGCCATGTTAGACTTCGGATCTGTATGTTGCAATTACTCGGACCAAATGTAAGTTTTGGTTAGTTGGCGACTGCACTAGTGTATTATTTGAGTAGTCTTGTTGGCACTGGCTATCAAGCCACCGACGACGAACTTAGTGAATAATAAAAGGGCTCTTGTAAAAAATGGTGATAGAGGTGGGAAAGGCGAGAAAACGGCTTTCAAGAATAGCCCCCCTTTCTTTTAATTGAGAACATCGTGGCTTCGCCGCTCAAAAGGGTCGACAACTTATTCCGATAATGTTGGCAGAGCTACCAATAGAATAATTCAAAATTTATTTCAATGTACTTAAGTCAAGTAAATAAGCAAATTGGAACAATCAGGGTTCATATCAATACAGAGAACCACAGTCAATCATTGTTGGGCATTCCAATTTTTTTAGACATAAAATGATTGGTTCTGGATCTCTTCCAGTGTCTTCCTTTCAAGGTTGCTGCCCTTCTCCTTCGCCAATTCCTGTCTTTTCTCGCCAAGGAATTCGAGTGATTGAAGCGCACTGAGGCAATTTATATTAGCGTCGGATGTAGCACGTTCACGAACGTCTCTCAATAGATCTTTCCAATAGATAAAACTGGTGACCTTTCGCTTTGCTCTTTGTAACACAAGGTACCGTTCATACTCGTGTTCCGCCATGCATCCACTATGTGATGTTGAATCATCGTCTGATTCGAATCCATTTGGAAATCTCTTACTTATGTCTAGAATGCGCTCTCTTAGTCCAGAATCGGGAGGGAACCACATATCGATAGAATGCCGTACGCTAGGCTCGTTGCTGTGCAGAAGTTGCTTGAAGAGAGTGATCCAGCCTGAGTCACAAAGCAACCATTTGGGATTGAGAGGAAACGTATAACCCTCTCGTATTTTTTCGCTCAGGATGCTCTGCAGTTCTTCTGCGCTTACGTACTTCCACATCTGGTTTCCTGGAAACACAACGAGGAAGTGTTCATCTAATTCTTGTGGGAAGAAATAATTGAAGCATTCAGCTCCATGACGAACTGCACCGCAACTTTTTGCTGAGCGTCTGACAGAAGCTTCAATCATGGAGTAGGACGTAGGGTCACCGAATCCAAACTTAGGCATTTTTGGATAGAAGTTATGTTTGGCTGCAAATTTTAGCACTTCCAGCCAACGAGTAGTCCAAGATTCTGGCTGCGTATGACTCTCCAGAATCCATTCAATCTGAGACACGCACCAATCCAAAAGATCAATTTGTTCAGGTGACATTGGGTCGGGATAATGAAATCTGCGTGAGCCGATCAAGAAGCAGTCGAAGTCAGAGACAACAGGATTAACTTTTCCATCTTCTTCATACGCCATCACCATCGTTCGCGCATCAAATGGATCTTCCTCGGCGCATTGGAATAACACCGGAAGTGGTTCGTTAATCTTGTTCAGCCTCAACGCTGCAAAGTTCATGTCTTGGAATGCAGGTTGAGATTCTCGCCCTGTATATGATTTCGTGCCTGGGCGTCTGGAGATATCTTTTCTCTCAACAAGGCCCTTCCACAGGACTTTACATGACACTTCAATGCCGAACACTTGAGGAGCATACACATCAATTTTGATCACCTTTGGATCGTCCAGTTGAAGACTCATTGCTTTCCCTGCATAATGTTCCTCTCGAAGGATTGCCTCGGGGTCGCAGCCATATTTCGATCTCGCCATGGCGAACTTTGCTTTCGTAAAACTAAGCGCCATCTTTAGCGACAAGGCCGAGAAATTCTCCAACCTCATCCCTCCATGATTCCTTCTTGAAGAATATTTTTGTCCGATCTCCTTTGGCGATTGGTCGGATTTTGTTCTTGTGCTCTTCCTCGTGGATTTGCAAAAACGGAACTAATCCGGTTAAGTCCCCTTCCTTCGCAGATTTGCCTTTTATTTCGAGTCCTTTTCCGACTCCTTCTCCCCGCATCATTTTAGCAATAGCTACTGCGCTTGTAGGTCGCCAAACAGTAAAAATTGAAGAACCTCTATCGGAGCTATTCTCACTTATGTCATTTAGCACGCCCCCAAAAAGGGACATGTCATTAAAGAATTTCCGGATTTGCCATCGCGGGTCAGTCTTCTTGAATGCATCCATCCATAACACGCAATTTGATTCTTTCCTCTCTCCTTCTTTTCCTTCCGAGTCAGCCACTCTTGCGATATTGCTGTCCACAGAATCCGAGACTGACTCTCGTTCTTTGCAATAAGACTCGGTGATATTCCACGGTGCAATTCTTATTCTATCACCAAGAGTTTTAGTGCCTCCTGCTGTATTTAATGCCCATTCTGAATCCAGATTGTATAATGCAAGTGATAATGCTAGTAGCAAAGCATCCTCGTCAATAGATCTTTCGTCAGACTCTGTAGCTGAAGAAATTGCGGTCTCGAGCATCTTGTCGTTGTCTTTCGCTGCAGCAGAGCAAACGCTTTCATCAATTCCAAGGAGATTCGTAACGATTGAAGAAGTCTTCTCAGACTTGACAGCCTTTTCTAGAACTTTCGAGTCTGATGAAGAGTGAGCGCTGTGATTGGTTTCACATGAGTGATTCGACTCCACGGTAATTTTCGCAGCCAATTGATGTCCCTTTCTCAGCATATTGTATGAAGTATCGTCGACCTCTGCCTCGTGACTATTTGTGCTGTATTTCGCTGGTGGCAACGATCCATTTTCCGTACATTCGGGAGGCGATGGCGATATGGGTGTTAATGGTGCTGCTATAACCACTCTTCTTTCAACGGTTTCAAGCAACGCTTGGCTGATATTATTGTCCTGTAAATCGAGATGGGCCAATGATCTATTTTTCTCCAAGGCATCGCGCATTGCCTTAGCACCCTTGTCACGTATTTGATTGCTTCTTAGACACAAGTAGATGATGCTCTCATTGCCATGGAGTACATGAGCCAAAGAAGCTGCACTGCCATCTCCCAGACTGTTTCGCGCTAAAGATATGTGGGTGATGTGTTTGTTCTCATTAAGCGAGAAGAAAAGCCGTGTTGCATTGAAATCATTGAGGTCGGATTCGTCCAAGTTGATGGCTTTGAAATTAGGATCATTTGATTTAACACGAGCAATCACCTCCGGCATACTTAGACGTTCACAGTCGGGCATACTGAGATTTGTGGACATCATTTGGTTCGACATTCCATTCTGTTGATACTTCTTATCATCGACTCCACTTATTGTGACTGCTTCGTGGTACCCGTTAATTTGGCCGCTTCCTCGCGTTGAGGTATTGTTGTTGCTGGCATTATCACTACTGCTCGTACTGGCGTGGCTGCTTCCAGAATCATCGGTGCCTTCAGAAGTGTGGCGAGATTCTTCTCTGTCTTCGGTCTTTTGCTCGCCCAAATCAACAGATGCCTTTGGCGATATTAGGGAGTTGCTTCTTTCCACTGAATCGTCGTCGGTCATTTTGGGTTTGAATGATGCAATAGTCTCGTTATCCACTTCGGTTATTGGGGTGAGTATCGTCATTGCTTGATCCTCTTCATAATACTCGTCATCGTCCTCGGCTGAGTACCCTTCTGAACTTTCGTCATCAGAGGTCCCTAAACCAGCCTGCTGATCTTCCGAAGATGCTGTTGTGTCAGACTCGTCAGTGTTATTTTTGACACTTTCTTCATCAGATTCTTCTTCATCTACCTCCACGTCGCTTCCTCCTTCACCCTCAGTGCTTTCTGAGCCTTCGTCGTTCTCAATCGTAGGGTTACTTTTGCTTTGCAGCAACATCTTCATTGACTCTGAACGGGTTCGGAATCTGCTTTTTTGATCTTCTGGTCGTTTCTCGCCTTTGCACCCACCATTATTTCCCTGTTCAAATGGAACATCATCATCGGGTACAATTGTCGGTGCCTGAAATACATGCACATCGTCAGTATCACTTTTATCCTCGCCATCACCGTCAGAAGATATACTACTGGGTGTTGGTTTTGGCTTTGTATTATCCGATGAAGACTTTAAATCTTTCATCATTGACGCAAAACGCGATGAGCTCGAACCCTTGGCGTCAGATGCAGCATTTGGCTTCTCTTCTGTGAAGCTGGTGCTCAAATTTGCATTAGCATTTTTGAGTGACTGCGTTTTGAAGGAATGAGAGAGCTCTGCACTGTCTTTGTATTTTTTCGTTGTGTCGGGTCCATATTCTTTGCTTTTGGCCTCGTTTACAGTTTTCATATCTTTCAAACTCCGAGCTCGTTGTAGCAATGAACCAAACGTGTCTTCAGATTCTTCGTCGTCTTCTTCGTCTTCCGGTTCCGTGTTTGCTTGCCGCCCCGATTTGCTCGGACCAAGAGGAGGTTTGCCTCTTCCAGCTCCCACCTGTGCCCCCCTCCCTCGACCAGCCCCCCGACCACTCCCCGATCCACGACGCATCAATGACAGTTGGTCCTCATCGAAGAGGGAGGGGGCGGTGATGCCATTCTCTAACTTTTTTGAGTCACTAGTTTTGCTGCTCTTGCTTGCTTTGCTCGACCTGCTAGCTTCGCTAGACTTACTTTTGCGAGCATAATCCGAAGAAGCAAGCGATTCCTCTTCTGCGTGTTTGTTGCTTGCCTTACTTCGCTCGCTGATTTTACTACTGCCCTTGCTAGATCTGCTCGGAAAGCTGTCTTCACTGGAACTGCTCCCTTCTTCTTCACTCGACGATCCCTCGTCCTCATCCTCATATAATGCATCGGCGCTTCCTCCTCTCTCTGCTGATTTTCCTTTGAGGCTCTTCAACTTTGTTGTCGCGACTGCAGCCCTCGCAATAGCTCCAAAAGATAGTTTCTTCTTTTTACTGCTTGACTCACTTACTTTGCTGCCCTTGCTGGATTTGCTTGTTTTGCTAGTTTCACTAATCGATTCCTGCGAGCCACGCGAATCTGTACTTGGTCTTCTTAACTTGGCGGCTTCATTCTTTGCAACTCCTGAAAAGGAGGGTCTTTTCGTGAAGAAGGACTTTTTCTTTGATGACTCAATAGAATTGTTTGGTTTTACGGATTCATTAATGGTGCCTTTCTCATGCATCGATTTGTTGCGACTCTGAGGTTCATCAATTTCAGAAGAATACTCTGAATCAGATCCATCCTCTGATGCTGATTCTTGGTTTTTGGAATGTTGATCTGATGAACTATCCTCTGATTCTGACTCATACCTACTAGACCCCGACTCCTCATCGTTGCTGGTGTTGTTGCTGGCTACTGATGAATCGGGACTTAAATCCTCCCGCCGACGATACTCACCGCAGCCATTGGAGACGCTCGAATCTGAAGAGTCGTCGTCATCATTTCCCGCAGTTGACGGTTTGTTTGTCACGGGTTCTTCCAGCGGTCGTATTCTTTTTTCTTGCTGATCGCTCCTGTCGCTAGTGTATGAGCTTCCCTCACTATCTTCGTCACCGCTGGTGTACACACTGCCGCTGTCGCTGCTGCCCGAATATTCACTTCCACTTGACGACGATGACACTTGCTTTTTCAGGTCCTTTTTTTTTATTGCGGTATCTGCAATTTTCTTCACTTTGACAGCGGCCAGCGCTGCCGTGAAATATTTCTTTCCCTTCGGCATGCTGCGGCCGCTCTAGCTATGATAATAATCAAATGAGACTTATGCACAGTCGCAGTGGGACGATGATGGCGGTGGTGGTGGTGGTGAGGCGGATGGTGATCATACAAGCGAGGCAGAGGGAGATAGCTGCTGGAGGCTTGTCCTTCTCCATAGCCCATGGTCTGCCCATGGTCTGTGTAGATAATACCTGCGATCTGTGCGATTGGCCCAACTCACTTTCGCTTCGCTTATCCATCGCTGCCGATTGACGATGACGCTCTCTAAAACATTTTGTAGCGCACTGAAAGTATTTAAAAAAATGGAAATGGTATTATGATGTAACAAGTAAAAAGAAAAGCATACGATCTATACTCCAATGAAACAACAACAAGATGCTGGTCACTTTGATAGCTTTGGGATTGGCCGTCTCTAGCTTGGTTGCTCTTTTCGTCGCGGTATCATTGATTGGTGCCATTTTGCGCTTGGCTTCAAAAAGTAATGAAGATGGTGTTCTCAGAAAAAATCGATCGGTACAAGATGAGCAAGTAACCAATGGTGGTAGGGCTCCTTCAATTTTTGATGGTGAAGATATGATTGGGGGCAGTCCTTTACACCTGCCACAACCAATCGGGCCTACGGGCACTTCCTTCAACTTTCACGTCTACGCACCGCCCTCCGTTGACAATGAAATACCAAAAGTTGATTTGGTTGGGACATTGGATTTCGTAACAACTGGCAAAGTTAGAAAGTTCGTCCCAACAATCGGTGCAAAGCGACTTCTATTGGTGAATTTGGAAGCGATGGCTCTGGAGGTGTATTTGCCAAAGCCAGGAAGAAAATGTAAGAAGAGGAAGGGGAAGGGAAACCCCAACGCTAACCATGTAATAAACAACAACAAACATGCTGATTCGGGTACTTTGGCATCCTTTTCAGATGATACTAGCAAAAGGAGCAATTTCTTGAAATTTTCGACCGGAATCAATATTAGCACTAAAAAAGTCGATATTGTAGAAGATGAAGAATTCACGGATGATGAATTCGAAGCGGATGACGATGATGAAGTTTGGAGTCCTCGACATTTTGAAGCCACACCAAAAGCTGTTCTCAAATTAAATAACTTGATATCCGTATCTGCTCTTTCACCAAATAGATGTGGAGGACTTATCGAGGTTTTATCATGCTCGCCGAATGATGAATCGAAGTTGAAGAGTGTTTCGGTGGGAAAGGAAAAGGAAGTTACAACTGCGGGAAACTTGACCCATACTATGGAAGAAACTGAGCCGCCACCACAAAAATCGTCGAAGTACCGTAGGAGGCCATCGTTTCAACTATCAGAAACTCGTGAAGATCCATTACTGGATGGAAATGAGATGGAGGAATGGTGGCGGGGACCCAATGCTACTCATGTAATTCGAAATAGTACGTTGACATCATTTGTGGAATCAGCTAAGAAAGAAGGGAACACAATTCTCTTTGAGGAAACAATCATTGTAGGGGCTGGAATCGATGAAACCACCGATGCAGATGAAATCGATACTGCGCCGACTGAAGTATGTAGAAATGAATTTGTATTTCGCACCCCTCGTGACGCTGCAGAATTTCAACGTATTGTGATGGCACTACGCACGAGTGGTAAAGACATTCAACAGCTGTATGAGGCTCTTGAGTCTATTCAAGCTAATTCAGATGCACATTTCCCTACAACAGAGGTCCTGAGTGATGAGAAAAGGCTAACGAAGGGTAACACTGCCAAAAAAGTCCCTCGCTTTTTATCACCAGGCGTTGCACTTGATGATGCATGGCGCTGCTTGAATGAAGTCGCAGTTGTGAATGCGGGACTAAGCCAATATAGGCTATATTCCCTTATGAAATCGGACAAATATGACGACATTATTGCTGCAGCGGCAAGTGATGACAAAATTGAAGACGGGACAACGGACGAAAATGGTTCAAGCAATGAAGGAAATGGTGGTGAAGAGATGCAAAAGAAAAAGGAGCTACACGAGCACTATCGGCAACGGAGGGCTCTATTGGGTATAAGAGATTTTTTCTCTCTCTTCGTGCCTCCTCTTCCGTTGGACTCACCAGCAGTTCCACATTTTAGCCCATGTGTTGCTTCAGAATCATCGATGGAAAGAGACTCTAGATTTAGTGGAGTTGAGATACACCAGCTGCGGTTACGCCTTGCTTCCGCGCTGCAACTTAGAGTAGGTAGTGCCGCAGTCTACGTCAGAGCATATGCTAGAGCGAAGGCAGTTGTGCAAAAGGGGTGGGAGTTAGATCTCATTGATCAAGAACCAAGCTCTCTTGGGGAGGGGACCCCAGACGACAACGAGGGAAAAAGCGACAAGGAATCGAAGGAGGACCACGCGCGAATATCACAGAAAATGACAAGGCTTGCCTACGATAGCGAGAGGGAAAACGTGATACGGGATGTTGGAGTTCAAAACGAATGCTACGAACCTTCTGCTTGTCCTTCCCAAGGCTATCAGCTTGTAGGCTGGCACAGATTTGCAATTCCTTCAACTAGTGAGAGAGAACAGTATTGGCTTCGTCCCGACAAAGACCCAATTGAGACAATTCCAAGTCTAAAAGAGATCGTGACACGCCACTCTAACCTCCATTTTATCGTTGTATCGATTCACAACGATCAGATCAATATGGCTACTTATTTTCTCCTTGTGCGGTCATTACCAATCGGAGTAGATGAATCGTTCGATGACTCGGTGAGTAGACCGAACGAATCAATATGATTTTCCGTACACTTTCTAAATGCTTTCTCAATGACAAACCTATCTCCGATATGTAGATGAACAACTTCATTAATGGTTCGGCGAAAGAGCGTGACAAAAGGTTTGGACTGCTGTTAAGCGTAGCGCCTGGTCACAGCTGGTCTTCCTTGGCGAAGGTGGCGATACAGTTTGTCACTGTTGCACTCTTTGGAGGAAAGATGGTCAATACACTCGGTGCGGAGAGAAACAGCCGCATTTCGTTACCTGGTGTGCTATTTTCGAATGTTTGTCAGCTTCATCACTTCGGTGGCTCACTCCGAGAAAATGGGTCACTTAGCAACTACCTAGCAATTAATGCACACTTGACCTTAACAACAGGTCTTTTACTTCGACGAATTACTGTAGAGACATGCTCTGTTGATTATGCGGTCGCAGTCAATGCAGATAATGGAAAACCGGGGAGAGCGCTCTCTGTCATTAGGATGGTAAATGTTGACCCAAGTACTTGTGCTATCCCATCGACATACTTGCCCAGTCTCAACAGTGAAACAGTTGAAGATGACACGTCTGTTTCTGATAACGAAATCGAATCATCCACAGACACAACTTTCTGGGGTCGTATCTTTCACTTTGGTGCACCCACAAAGAAAACATGCATCGTGGGGTCATCAGGCGAGAAGCAAGATGAACTTTACAGCGAAGAGATCGATATCATATATGATATTCTTGATGGTGTTCGTGTACCTGCTAGAGAAGGAGATCGCACTGAAAATAAACTGGTGCGATTGAATCTCACAAGAGCAGACATAGAGCGTTTTGTCATCGCTTGTGAGTGTAATTTGAACGCGGCGGTTGCGAGGATAATCAAGTCGCAGACTTGGCGCTTCAACACCTTTCCGATTGATCAAAGATTGTGTAGAGTTGAATTAGAATCTGGGCAGTTCTTTCATGAAGGAAAAGATAAACAGAACAATCCAATCTTTTGCTTCAGAAACTCGCTTTCGGCACCTTGGGCGGGTAACGTGAGATCAACAATGCTGATGATTCTTCACAGACTGGAGGAATTTTTTAACTCGAGAAATGGCCTCGTTAAGATTACTGTCATAGTTTTGACAGGTGGCTCAAAGGAAATCGATTATGCGTATGAAAAACCTAACAAAAAGAAACGAGTTACAACACCGTATCATGAGGGTGGAGAACAAACAGATGGCATGGATGCTCAAGCTTCCGGAACAAATCAAACGACTGCAGAATTCCACATACATTCAAATTTTCAATTGGTGAGACAAATGTACGAGTTGCTGTCGTTTCATTACCCCGAACGCCTGAATAAGGCGTTGATTGTTCCTTCAAAAGCTTTCTCGAAACGACGTATATCCAGCTTCGTACTCTCACCTATTACACAGTCGCGTGTTGTGATTTTGAATACGCAAGCCGAGCTAAAGAAGTATGTGGCCGAGTCAGAGCTAAAGAAGTTAAGGTTAGCTGCGTAGACAGATCGTTCCTTGCCAATACTTAGAGCTATTATTGTCTAAAGTTGATTTTGTTCGGGAAAACTTGGTACGTCGGTCATGTTCTCGAATAGGATACTACGATTGGCATTCCTCGCTTCACCAAACGTATTCATCATATCCTTGAGTACGGTCTTCCCATTTCCACTAGCAAGAAGGAGTACCCACTGGTGTTCTAAAGCAAGGTGTTCGGCACGAAATTTCGCTCTGATTAGCGGAACGTGAGTTTTGTTCTCGTCACAGTGAGTTACCCCTTTTTTGTAATTTACACCCAGCCATTCGGCTTTGAGATGGTCCTCAAACCCAGACTGTAACACAGAATTCCTTGCGATTTCAGATATATCTGTCATGGATAAGTCATAACTCGCCCGTGCGACCGAGAATTCTTCAAGGAGCGCATCATCACTCATGTGAAATAACAATGGATCATCTGTGGAGAGGGCCACATTCATTCCTCTGTATAGGCAACAGGTTAAGATTAGCCAGGACGCATTGCGAATAAAGAAAGAACGATTAACTGAGCTACTAACCTTTTGAATAATTTCGGAAATGGATTCGACTTGATTTTCCGGAAGAGAAAGTTATTGGAAAGTGGACTGTGTTTTACACAGTAATTGAAGTTAGTGAGACGTTGTCGAGGGACAAAACATAAGCGGAATCATACAAAACTTGCCTGACAGAGAGACCTACTTGGTCGAGGTAATACAAGTACTGAAGTGACACCTGTTTATCCAAGTTGATTCCGTGATTGATTGATCTACAGAGCATATATGTAGCAGCCAAATGCATTGAGTCTCCTGTCTCTCCAGCGTGAGGCCGAAAGGCAAAGGTGTTCAACCCCTTTGTTTTTCTTAGCTTATTCAATACTTCGATGTTTGCCCACAGGTAGTAAAGCTGTGTGATGAGATAAGTGACCGCAACAACATGTGAGTATTTGAGACCGTGGTGAGTGGCACCCCAATACAAAAAGTGATAACTTACCTGCCAACAATATGCAGGATTGTCCTCTTTCTTCCATACGGAGGGTAGGCAGCATGACAGTGGAGCCTGTGTTGTAGTAAATATTATTCAAAAGCAGGGAATAGTCAGAACCGAACCGATAAAGGATATAAAATAATGTGAATAAACCTAATTGCCTACCTCAAGACTGCCCTCATCGTCGACAGAGTCGAACCCGACGATATGTTTTAACAGCTCGGCAACTTCAGGATGTTCCTCAGGAAAAAGTGTTGCCTCGAATAATGGGGCAAAAAGATTCTCCAGCATGTCTTGGAAGGATACTGTTCCTTTTCCCTTTTTGCAGTATACTCGCCACAGCCTAGGCACCTGCACGAGCCACCTGTTGTGTGAAGAAAGCATATTGCCAGGAAAAGCTCCAGTTTGCCAATCACGAAGCACCCACTTTGCGAGCTGCAGCCATTCGTTCCGTTCCATACCATAAATTGAAAGTCGCATTTCAGCACCTGATTTATGACCTTTACCTTGTTGATGCCTTGCCAACACAATCTTGGTGAGTTCCGCGAAATACCTGCCTTCAATATAATTGTCTGTCTTCAGAAAAATTTTGCGCATCTGTGCCATCCGAAACGGAGAATATTTTGAGTTGAAATTGTCAAATCTCTGATACACACTACAGATTGAATCACGCGATATGCGATATGAAATGCTTGAGTGGAGATGGGGTGGAGAATGGACCGGACCACAAGAAGATAAGAATTACTTGTACTTACCTGTAGTCAGCAAGAACGTTGAAGGCGTCTATCGTCAGGTGCTCTGAGTCCAAGCCAGCCGCAGAGAATACTTCTTTCAGAGTTTGCCCGTCTTCCATCACCACTGTATCTCCTTCATTCTCTAGTTTGTCTCTCACAAAGCTCACAAATTGCTTCGCACTTGCAGCAGCAGCTAAGTGAATGTGATTGTCCACTTTCATCGTTCTATAGAAATCAGTCCCTAGGAGCCCACTCTGAGCCTCATCTTCAGCCGAACCGTTAATTGTGATGTGCATTTTGAACGCAGAATCAAGCAATTGTAGGCGTTGGAATGAGAATGACCGCATTGCTCCTGATGATGATATCTCTACGAGACGTTGGTAATCCACAACGAACGATTCGAGTGATGGAACGGTGATGAGATTATTTGTACGGCGAAAGTCAGAGGCGTCGTAGACTTCGCAAACTCCATTAGAGCTAAAAACGTATTCAAACTTGTGTGACTTCACACTCTCATTGCGTAATTGACACTTTACTCCGTTCCCCATATAGTATTTTTTTCGAAGGGCTCGCGCCTCCTCAATGTATTTTGCTGCGGTTTCGTGCTCTGGTGTCACAGATCCATTGCCATAAAAGACGAGGGAACGCGTGAAACTGAGCGACTCGCGTTGTGGCCAATTCCCATCCTTTTACGAGAGATTTCTTGGAAGTAAGTGCATGACGTTGACAATAAATTATGAGCCGTGCAATAGAATCCAAAATATACTTACCGCCGGTCGTTCCCTCGCTGGTGGATCTTCATTGCTCTGCCCAACCTCCTGACAAAGAAGTTTGCTGTCATTTCCGCCATTGCTTTCTCCATACGGCCTCTTTCGATCATTTGCTCGCTCCTCTCCAGAACTGTCGAAATTTCTCATATGCGTTAACGCAGACTTTTTCCTCAAATTCAAGATCGGTTCTGGAATGCTATCGTCTTCGTCCATCGTGTTTGGCTTCTGTATTGGCTGGTGTACAATTAAAATAATAATATGGGCGGATAAGTATTGTAGTGTTGTCCTTTAATGCGTGTGAGTAAAAAAAACAGGTACTAGTACTTATCTATAAATACTTCTACCTACTTCTACGCCGGCCACTCGATAACAGTCCTATGGTACCATGGGGCAGTACTATGGCATGTAGTAATAGCAATAAGTGGTGTGTTGAACGATAACACGTTCTTCTTACAATAATAATAATAATAATATCATGACGTTTTCGGTGAAGCTGCTGTTGCTGCTGCTGCTACGGCTGATCCTGGTAGCCTCTGCATTCCTCGGGAGACCACTTCACTTACGGAATTCTTCTCCATGGGCTTCGAAAACGGAAACCCCAATGAGTAACATACCATCATCTTCGAGATCGTCTATTGATATTCTACAGCAACAAATAGTCAATGGTGCCACGCTGAAGCTGATCCAAAAAGATGCTAGCAAATGTTCTCCTTCACTAATACAACAACAAGAACCAAAACAACAGAATAAAATGCTTGAGAAAGAAGTGGTAGATGATACGCCAAATCAATACAACTATTATATTCGAGAAGCAAAAAGATCGGAAATACCTAAAATCACGGACGTTCTGATGTCGTCATTCCATTCTCAATCTCAGCAACCAACCTTTGACTCATATATCAGGAGATACAAACAAAATCATCTGTACATGTGCTTCGATGCAATTGAAGAGAGCGACAGAGGTATATTCGTGGCTTGTGCCTCATCGTCTTCGGAATTTTCACCATGCACCGAAGGAGAAATACTTGTTGGATTTTGCCTAGTTGACGGACGAACTCCCGATCCATCATGTAAGATTGAATTCTTAACAAGTGGAACTCTAGCATCAACATCTCCGCGGCCATATCTTTCAGACTTGGGCGTGATACCTTCACATAGACGGAAGGGACTAGGAGAATTGCTTGTACAAGCTTGTGAACGATGGGCAGATCAGCGTGGCTATGACAAGTTATACTTGAAAGTTGAAGGAACGAACACTGCTGGCGTGGGGTTATACTATGGAATGGGATACAAACGAACAAAACTTCCATGGGCAAGAGATATGAAAAATTTAGAAAAAAAAATGGACAATACGTTATTATTAGAAAAATCGCTTGTGATTGCAAGTCCAAGTACGAGGAAAAGGAAAAGAACATGGATTAAAGAGCAAATACTACTATTGAGGCCAATGGTGGCAGCACGAAACAGTAACAACAACAATCTCCCAATATGATTCTACTTTGAAGCTCAACATCAGAGGAGAACCAAAAAAATAGTTGCTGTAGAAGAGCTGAATTCTTTTGAGAGTTCTTTTAAATGTGTAGTAAGTTCTATGTATGACATAATACTTACGTATTCAGGAGTAAGTATGTAATGTAAGAGTACTATTTCAAAATCGGCTACGTACATAGGAACAAGTATCATGGAGTGTTTCCTTTCTCGTAGCGAAACGCCACAGAATGAAGCAACGCTTTAGGGTAAAAATCAAATCAGCGGCGGCCACTCCGTGGCTCTCGCGGCTGGCGGACAACAACAACAACTGCATGGTCGTCACAAATACCCCTTATGGTCTCGATACCTACCTCTCGTCTGAGGAGATAGGTCATCATTCAAGTTAGGTATGTTGCCGATACTTGGAAGTAGTACTCATACTCTTGATAGATTATTTTGACGGAGCATAGTACTGATGGCCAAATTTTTTCGCCACCAGCCACATGACAACATCCATTTACGTCCTGGTTGCATGTTACGTATTTACAATTCCTAACATTCCTGTGTTCTTTTTGTTGTGATGATACGAGAAGATATTAATCCGCGTCTTGTCAAGATGCCTCTTCCGTTAGACTTGAAAGGATTCGCTGGAGGACAAGAATCAGAACCCGAGTCGAACACTTATCCGTCTCCATCTCGAGTGTATGTTCATAATCATCAGCCTCCTGAAGCACGAGGCGCCCCTTATATAGGAGCTTCCCCTCATTATCAACCCGTCGGGCCGCCTGGGGAATACCATCAGCCACCGCACGCACACTTCAGAATGAGTAGTAAACACAGCGCACAACTTCCTCCTCCTCCTCCTCCTCCAGATTATTGGTACGGTCGTGGATCTGTGGTCGACTCAAGCTGGAAACTTGTATCTTCGCCGTTAGTAACGAAGAAGTCCCTGGGTAATGCAAAAGATGGGAAAATCGCTTCCAAAAGTGTGCAATCTCAGGAACAATCCGAATCTTCGCCGGACATCTCCCCACTCCACATTCGGACGAACAACTACTACAACAGTGCCGGGCCGCAAATGATGGCAGCCTCATCTTTTCGAAAAACGTCGTCAGTTCACCCTCCACCTGGCTATGCTCAAGGTCCTTACCCTCCTTTTTATTTGATGCCACCCCCTCACGATCACATGTCCAGTACTCAATATCGTCCAGACCAATGGCAATATCCTCCCCATCCTTACCCAAATTATCCTCCTGGCTACGAGCTTAGTCCATATCCTCCATATCCGATTCCTCCGTACGCAAATGTACCACAATCTCCGGCGTCACAGGGTCACAACCAATATGGTGCAAGTTGTAATAAGACGGAGCGACCAATTCCTCCATTACCTGTCGGACATATTCCTCCTCAGCAACATCCTCATCCGACGACACGCCGAAAAAGGAAAATGTATTCCGATTTTGTTGGGGTCACATACAATAAAACCCATGCCAAATATCAAGCATGCATTACACACTATAGAAAACAGCATTACCTTGGCAGATATAAGCTCGCAGTGGACGCAGCATTGGCTTATGATGAATCAGCGAAACTGCTCAAGGGACCAAACTGGAAAGTCAATTTTCCGACGAGGGAGGCGTATGAAGAGGCAAGAATGGAGGAGATGCAACATATTGGAAGAATTGGCGACAGGGTCACGGATATTGATGATGCCAAAGCGGCAGCGATAGTTGCGTCAAAGATGGCTAAAATCGCTGCTGAGATTAGTTCACAATCGAAAGAAAAGGCTGTCAAACCAACTGGTATGGGATTGTCAAATGCGCCTGAAAACTCTGTTCAAGTTTGCCACGGAAGCTCGAAAGATAAAAGTAGCGTAGTTGTACGGTTTAAGCGTCCCTTGGACGACATGAGCCTGAAAAAGTCTGTAGGAAAGAAGACGCCTTTTGCAACATTGCATACAACAGATGATGTCGTCGAAGGAATGTCGAAAGTAACTCCTTGTCAGTTCGAGCTGGAAGTTTTGCCTTCTATATCGTCTGCGCTTGAACCAACGCACCAGGCAAGTGAGACGATAGTCGACAAGGACAAGAGTTGTGACGAAGAGGTGACATTTGTGGAGAAGACGCCACTCCCAGACTCTCCTGACCCAACTCGTCATGTCCAAGGAGTCGATATCAGTTCTCCAGAAAGTGCTATTAAGCCCAAGCTTTTGCAGTATCAAGGATATGATATCAAACAAAGTGCTTCAGAATCTTCTTCCTCGAGACCAAATGCAGAAACAAATGAATCTCGTCCAACGTCAGAGTCCGAACTGCCACCTAGTAATCCAAGAGACCAGAGCACTGGTTCATCAGCATTGTCTACGCATGATGCTCCCACTATAATGAAAAATGGCACTTTAGTGGCGGCATCCGCCTTAATGACTTTGCTTGGAAGGGAAAAGAATGAAGAAAGTTAGTTTCTTAATATTCTAGATTAAATGTAATGAATAACAAAGCGTACTTAACTCCAACCTAGAGAGACTGTGTAAGAGGAGAGGGAAGCAGTGATTGGATACTTAGTGCTCGATGCTTGCCTATTCTGAGCAGCTGTCCAAGTACCTACCTCTGAAGACAAGGTGGTGCTGGCGACTAGCACAAATCACACCTCATCTTACATCTCTCATCATGACACATTTGAGGTTGTAGTGTCGCAGCAACGAGAGATGACGGTCTGAGCCGGTTGATTTAATTTTGCTACTATCCCAAACATACAGTATTTGGTCACTAGCATCGGCTCAGGGCGATTTGGCTATGGTGGCTCAAGGTGGTGGTGGCGGCCATTCAGCACAAACACACCTCATCATGATACATACGAGGAAAAATGTGTTACAATACGTAAACTTGTTACACTACACCTACTTATCAAAAGAAACGAAGAAAAAAAAAATGTCACTTCCACTGCGTTACACAACATTATTATCATCTATTCACCGTGCTATCCGCATTATTTTTTGATATCTCTGCCAAAAGTATCGGCTCGCTGGTATACAATTGGCCAACAGTCATTGGCTGTAAGAAAAAGAACGCGGTTTACAGTGCTAATATAATTTATTATCATGTCGGCGAACCAAAGTCAACTTCCACGGCGGATTGTGAAGGTGAGAGTACGAAGCAACTGGTTGAAATTGTCGTGATAATTATTATTATGGTAACCATTGAACTCCTCCTCACAATTTATCGCAATCGATCACCTCACACTCTGTTCCTCTAGGAAACACAAAGGCTAATTGCCGAGCCAGTGGCGGGTATCTCTGCGACGCCTTATGCTGATAATCTTCGATACTTTGCCGTCTCAATCGAGGGTCCTTCCGACTCTCCCTACGAGCGCGGTGTGTTCCAATTAGAACTCTTTTTACCTTCTGACTATCCGATGTCTGCCCCCAAAGTACGTTTCCTTACGAAAATCTACCATCCAAATGTTGACAAACTTGGCCGCATATGCCTTGATATCCTCAAAGATAAATGGTCCCCCGCGCTTCAAATTAGAACAGTCCTTTTAAGTATCCAAGCCTTACTATCGGCACCAAATCCAGATGATCCTCTCGACAATACTGTTGCAGAACTTTGGAAAACGAACGAAAAGGAGGCGCTGAGGAGAGCTAAGGAATTTACAGAAAGCTTTGCAATGAAGGGAATTGGCTCCAACGGAAATGCAACAAAGTGAAAGAACTAGAAATCCATCAATGACGTAATTTGTTCATTGTCGAGAAGAAGGCGTTGAAGGATCGTTTATCATAACGTTTTAGAGATAATTTTGCTGCGTAGGTAGGTAGGTGTCACCAACTTTTAGAGTGCAAGCTTTATTTTTGATACCAACGTTCACAAGGAACCTGGATTTGTTCGCCCCCTTGCCAGGTAAAAATAAAACATTTTAATAGCTGTTTGGCATTTGATGCTGTCAATCCGTGATATGAACAGAGTCAAGACAGATAGTTCGATGCTTTATCCTTAATCTCTACTGATATACGCGGTGCCCAGGGAGTTAGTTGCTTTCGTGGCTAACTTTGTACATAATCACCCTTTCTCTAAATGTTCCTGAAGTTGTTGTTTTTTTGTTTCACGAGCCATTACCAGAAGCAAATGATACAAAGATTTTACTAAGTAGACATCCTACCCAACAATTAGCTTACTCAAGGGCAGTCGCTCCAGATACAATCTCCAAAATCTCTTGAGTCACCGCTGCTTGACGAGCACGATTGTACTCTTGGTTAAGTTTTTTAGACAAGGCTCCAGCATTATCGGAAGCACTTTGCATCGATTGCATACGGGCAGCAAGCTCGGACGCAACGGATTCTTGCAATGTACGAAGGATTTGCCCGTTGAGGTATAAGGGGAGGATGGAGTTGACAATTTGGAGTGGGTCTTGTTCAAAAATCATATCGTTAGGGAAGTCCTGGGGTTCAGCAACTTCCAACTCCTTACGCTCAACACCGAAGTCTCCGTTAGAGGAGGTGAGCTGGAAAACTTCATCTCCCTGTTGAGAAATTTCAGAGGCAGAGAAGGGAACAAGTGTGCGCACAGAGGGGGTGGAAGAGATGAGGGAGAGGAACTTGGTGTAAAGAAGTTCGACGGCGTCGGTTTCTCCAGAGAGGAATGTGTTGATAATTTCTTCGGAGATAGCAAGAGCCTCTTTAGAGCTGGGGTTCTGTCCACAGTCATAGATCTTTCTGATGGGGTACTCGCGGCGTTGGAAGTAAGTAGCTCCCTTCTTTCCAATTAGGATAAGATCACATTCAATTCCCTGAGCTTTGAGCTCCTTGAATCGGGCCTCAGTCTTCTTGATCATGAAAGAGTTGTAACCTCCGCAAAGACCACGGTCACCGGTAATGGAAACAAGGGTGACCTTGTTTACCTCACGCTGGGTCAACAAAGGAAGATCGGCGGCCTCTCCTCCAAGACGGTTGATGAGTCCTCCGAAAACAGATTGAAGAGTCTCCGAGAAGGGGCGGGTGGCAAGGACAGCATCCTGGGCACGACGAACCTTAGCGGCGGCAACAAGCTTCATGGCCGAAGTAATCTTTTTGGTGTTGTTGACGGATTTGATACGGTCACGGATGGCTGTAGGGACGAGAGCGAAAATTAGCATAAGATGTGTGCCAGCATTTAAATAGAAAAATACGGTTGGAGATAGGAAAGAAGGCACAGCCAAATCTTTTGAATAGTTAAAAAACTACTCACCATTGGCCTTTCCGTCCATGACAATAGTGCTTCGTCGGTTTCTGTGAGCATTTCCCTCGTTGGAAAAGACATTGCTGACTCCGCCAACCTGTGGAACACTGGTAGTGAACGACGCAGGGCTGGTGGTGAAAGCACTAGCGGTGGCAAGAGCTGTGGCGGCGACGAAAAGGAACTTCATGGTCACTAACTGCATAGGAGGAGAGTGAGAGGAGGGGTTCCGCTAGTTGAAGGTGTGCAGTGGTGGAACACGGCTCTTTCAACGACCGATCTTTGGAGGGGCCCAGCAGGGGTGGACAGGCGATTGCGCACGCACATACGTCATTTCTTCCAAGGAGCCCCCTTGCTAAACAACACAAAACAACACGCACGCTCGATTCGAAGTCGAGTCAAAGTGTTCGATCCAGATGGTATCTCAATCTCAGCGCGAAAATAGAAACGGTTTTTCAGGGTCCTTTCTTTTTGCAAAAAATCTGGCTGGAGCACCAATGCACAACACTGCTTACCATAATAAACAACATGAAGGTTCTGTACAACACCACCACCCAAGGAGAACCGTGCCTACGATAACCCCGAGGAGAGACAGATCGGCTTAAGCAACCGCGATAGTAAAAATAATGCCGCGGATTGACAATCCTGACGCGCTGGGCCTTGGACCACACCTCGTCGGCAGGCACTTAGATGTCAATGGACGAAATGTATCAATACTCAAACAGTTGGGCGAGGGAGGATTTTCATTTGTTTACTTGGTCGGCGACAAGGAGATTTCTTACAATGGTGGTGATAGAGATGCAGATGAGGCTGCTCCTAATGATCCTCAACATATGCAGCAGTCACGAAGAGGAAGTCCAACTCCTCCTTATGGCACACCAATGGTTCTCAAAATAACGTCCGTTCATAACATTAACCAGAGACAAATCGCCGAAAAGGAGGCCAGCTTGCTGCGAAAATTGTCGCACCCGAGTATCGTGCAATTATATGATGTCGGCTTTCGCGATCCCAGCCAGCAAAATACTAATAACGTGGATGAAAATGACATTGCTTTATCGCAACACTCTGGCAGTGTCATCACCGACAATCACCATCCCGACGAATTCAAATCCATTCAGCATCTCATACTTTTGGAATATTGTGAAGGGGGGAATGCATTTGAAGCAATTAAACGGATGAAGGTCTCCCCTGAACAACGATTTGACTTGCCATCGCTAGTTATATCCTTTGGACAAATTTGCAACGCAGTTTCTTATCTACATGCACAACGCCCACCCCTCATACACAGAGATCTGAAACCTGTTAACTTTCTCATCAAAAACGGGGCATACAAACTATGTGACTTTGGATCTGCGGTTGTAGGACACACTGATTTGAGGACTCCAGAAAATAGGAGGCATGCAGAAGAAATTGTCAACAAAACTACTACACAGATGTTTCGGGCGCCAGAGATGGTCGATTTATACATGGCTAAACGGTTGACACAGAGCACAGATGTGTGGGCGTTAGGATGCTGTTTATACTCACTTGCCTTTCTTCGAGATTGCTTTGAGGAAGGATCCAACTTGGCCATTCTGTCTCGCAAATACAAGATACCATCAGACAATCCGTATGGAGACGGCATTGTGGAACTCATTGATAGAATGCTTACAGTCGACTACAAAGAGCGAGCAGATATGTCGGAAGTGATCATGTGCTTGAGCGCTCTGTATTCTGGAAGACCCCTACCGACGAGAAAAAAGCGTTCCACAAAGCCCAAAGAAGATGAGAGAAATGATGGTATTAAGGAGACTAAAATTGGGGCATACCGGACTGATGGACAAGGAATACGTAAAAATACACCTACAATCGAAAAGAAGAAGGTGGTGGAAGCAAAGAAACTCGACCCAAAATCTGCAGCTGCCAAGCGAAAGAAGGCGAGTGAGGGACATAAGTTGAAAGAAGTTGCCTCGACTCGAAGCGAATGTGCATCCTCTCAATTGAGTGGGAACAGCTCGCACGGACGTTTATCGATTGATAGCCGGATGTCTTCACCTCCAAGTTCTATAAACGGTGATTTCGAAAATTTTGCTGCGTTTGATCAGGTGTTTTCAGGAAACAATAGCTTTGATCCTTTTCAAGATGGCAGTGGTGACGCATTTGACGGGGTCAATGAACCAACCTTTTCTTCCAATTTCAATCAGCAGTGCCAAATGTCGGTAGACTCTTCGCACAACTCGTCGTTTCACCCAGAGAGTTTAGTCTTCGACGATGCCTACAAGGGGTTTGGCACGGTCTCTCCATCATTTTCGTCTGCGAGTACTGAGGATAAGGCACCGCTAACTGGTACAAAAGCAAAGCGGCATTTCTTCGGAAGAATGGGAAAGAAAGTTCCAAAAAACGATCGCGGTACATAGAAGGCGGCAAACATAAATGTAACTTAAACAGTGTTGTCTACTTAATCGATGTGGCAAACGCACTACAAATGTCAGTGCATATCATCATGATATATCTCAAAAGTTGCTTTTGCTAATTCTCAGGCATAGCCGAATTCCTCTCGCTCAAGTTAATATCCAATACCCAAACCACGGAGACACAACAGCTTCCCTCCAGGTCTTGTCACACAAGCTTCACCCTTTGCCTTCTTGAAATCTTTCTTCGCTTCGTTAGCATTGTCGCGTGCTGCCTTAGCTGCCTTTTCTGCTAACTTTGCGTCAGCATCAGCCTTTTTGTATGCTTCATTCTTTGCTGCCGCACGTTCATCTCGGACTTCTTGAGATTCCATGAATTCATCAGAAACGGCAGCTGGCGAAGAGGATTTCGATGGGACACTGAAAGAAGGCGGAGGTGGTACATCTACCTTAGGCATGTCAAACTTTGGAGCATCCACCTTAGGAATATCCACCTTCGGCATGTCAAACTTTGGAGCATCAAACTTAGGCATGTCAAACTTGGGCATATCAACCTTAGGCATTTCAACCTTTGGCATCTCTACCTTTGGCATCTCTACCTTTGGCATGTCCACCTTTGGAGCTTCTGGAGCAGAAACTGCAGGTGCTGAGGCTGCCGGAGCGTCGATCTTCGGAGCTTCAATCTTTGGCATGGAAGGCATGTCAATTTTAGGGATATCAAATGAAGGAGCTTTAAAATCAGGCACCTTGATATCAATTTCAGGTAGTTTCACGTCCGGAACACTGACAGCAGATACTGCCGCAGCTTCTTCCTTCGCAGCTTTTTGACGTTCAACAGCTAGACGCTGCTTTTCTTTTTCAGCAGCCTAAATTGAAGTAACAGAGATATGAAAGTAAGTCACCGGAATGCAAAGTACAACGGATGCTCAATTTGATATATATTATCTTACCCTGCGCGCTTCCTTCTCAGCTTCTTTGGCAGCTTTGGCTTCTTCATCAGCCTTGACCTTTGCTTCTTTTTCAGCTTTTTCATCAGCATCAGCCTTGGCCTTTGCTTCTTTAGCAGCCTTCGCTTCTTCTGCGGCTTGCTTCTTTTCGGCTTCGGCTTGTTTTTTGGCTGCCTCCTTCGCGGCAGCAGCATCATCATCACTGCTCGATTTCGAACCAAACAAATCAGATACGTCCATCTTTGGGCTGGCAAGATCGGCACCACTAGTGGCCTGTTCATAGCTGGGCAAAGAAAAGTCAAGTGTCTCAAAAGATCCTCCACCTCCAAAACTTGGGGCACCAACAGAGAGAAGAACATTTGAAGATGAGGCATGCGAAACCGTTCGCGCTTCGTCCAAAGGAGCGATACTATTCGAATCGGCAAATGCAACTTGTGCTAGAAATCCTATTCCCGCTACAAAGGAGACAGCACTCCCAGCCATTTTCTTCCATCCATCATCATCTTGATTTGATGCTGACACCTTAGTTGCTGTGTTTCGTCGATACGCACTGATGTGGGAAGGGGCAAAGGCGCAAACAGAAGAGGCTAGGGCAAGGAAAGTCGCCAGCTGAGCGGTGCGCGAGAAAGCCATCGTGCTGCTCTTAGTAAAAGTGCTGAAGAGTTGAGGGAGTAGGGGCAAGATTGGTATGGTTAAGTGAGGTGTCAAGTTTCATCAACTCTTGATGAAATTTTTGTTGCCGGCGGCGGGCGGGACGTCAGATCTTCGAATCCTGCTACTGCAACTGGGACTCCTTGTTATTGGGCAAATTGACGCGTGCTCGCTGCCACGGCCGGACGATTATTGTATTGCTTCGAGCCCCCTTACATACTCTTTGCGACCCAGTGCAAGTAACCTAAACATGAAGGATTGAATTGCAGCATTGTATTTCAGAATACAGTGCTAACAAGATAAGCTGGCGGCGGGATGCAGATGCAGCAGATGGAGTATCTGAGCGTAGAGACCGTTAAGATAGTGCATAGGAACTAATCTATTAGAGTGCTATAGGCAAGGGGTGAAGGAGGGCAGGAAATCCGAGAACTGATAACCCTCCTCGATTCTCAGTCTACTTTTGACTTTCGTGGGAAAGTCAGTCAAGTATTGTAAACAAAAGAAATTAATTACTTCTCGTTAAATAGCCATTTTTTCAATACGCTCAACCAAACTCTGACTCATTTTCTTGCTCTTCATGAACTCCCTCATGTACACAATCGGTTCAGTTCCCAGATCAATCGCGTCTCTCCCATCAATTTGCTTGCCTCCAAGTTTGTTAGGTGGTAAATGCTTACTCAATTGCAACCTTGAAATATCACTTTCACCACTGGAACATCTTTCTATCATATCTAAGATATCTTGAACAGCATCCAAATCATTCATCTTCATAAAAGGACAGGTTGCGCAACCTCCGGCGGTTGAACATCCCTCTCCACCTGCCACCCCAGGAACTACTTCCAACGTAGACGATGGCGATTGTGATCCATCATTCTCAACACCCATAACTGCCTCGGAGGAGACTGGAAATATTATCTCTGCTTCTACACCCTTAGATGAACTCGAATCCAAAATTTCTTGAACACTCCTTACGATAGAAGTTACCATTCCGGCTTCAGTGCCCAAGATGAACTTAAGCCGTTTCTTTTCGCCCTTTTCTGCCGCCTCCTTTACTTTTCTTTCAATGAAATTGAGAATATTAGATGTACTTCCCACTACACCATCGTCGACCAAACTTTTCTGAAGTGCTATTTGAAACATTTCGCCAGGAACTTCTAAATGAGCAGTCACATAGGCATCACTGTAATCATTCATTACAGTATCTACCACCGACTGACCAAACATATGATGAACGACGCAATTACCAGACGGATATACGTCGATGTTATCTCTCAGGGCTTGGATCGAGGCCTGATCATGTGCTGGATGCAAGTCACGCTTAATCCTCTCATCGCTCCACTTAGATTCTAAGACTGCAGTTAGTAGCGACACTAGGTTCTCACCCATGTACGTATCTGGTCCATAGCAAATACGAAGCTCCTCCGGTCCCATTTGGGCACTTGCTTGCAATATTGTTTGTAACACATTTGAGCTTGTGCATGTAATTGTAGGAATGATACTGCTCGACGTTGCCTTTGTTTCCAACGATGTATTGATGTACACAACATGCAGAGCCTTACTTTTGCCCGATGCGCTCTTATTCAACCAAGCCTTGTAGTTTAACCCCTCAGCTGATTCAGCAAGGGAACAACCAATATGTTTATGGGTCGCACGATACACCGGAATGTGTGCGAAACCATTCTTTCCCAGGATGGCTGATACACTTTCTGACATAAAATCAACTCCAAGACAAATAATACTTTCAACATTTGATTGAGAACACATATTAACTGCATCATCGCCCATTTTCAATGAGTCGGCGATGGCTACTAGTGGGAATTTGGGTATTTTGCCTGCATTATCTGACTCGAGTAGTTCCATCTGTCTCCTCTTAATGGCGAAGAGAATACCTTGCAACTCAACATCCATGTAGTAGTGTGCAACAATACCAATCTTGAGCTCAATCAATTTATCCAGCATCTCTTCGACAAGTTCCATCGGTGGCTCGAGGAACGAAGCTTGAGCTTCTGCAAATGAGCCCTGAGGAACGATAGTATCTGGGCCAATTATGATGGATGGAAACGCAGAAATTTGTTGCGCAGGAGGTGCGCTGGGTATGGAAGAGAAGAATCGACTTGTTCGTTGTTCTAATGGTGACTGCGATGGTTCATCTTTGTTGATGAGAATGCCTGCCGACACTACACAACGACGCTGCTGACACCTCCTTGCAATTGTGCCGCACTGTGGCAGTAACTTAGCTGCAGACCGTAACATATCGTTGCAACAAATTGTTGATCAGTATTAGATTCACGTTGTTCAAGCTCTTATCGAGACGGCCGAATGCCATCAATAGAATGGTTCACAGTGCAAGTATTATTTATGTTGCAGGAATTACAGCCAGCTCGCAGATACTATGGTACGAGTTATTGGGGAGCGAGGAAGGCAACGCGAGGACCGCCGCCGGCGTGGTGTAATATGGGCGGCTGGGGCTGGGGTGCCGGAGGCCGAGTCGCGCAGACAGACGCCGCGGCGTCTCTGCTTCGCATTTGATAATATCAAGGCCAGCTATTACTGGCCGCTCCATTCACAGCTAGATGGCACTTGCTTTCATGGCATAACCGCATCAAACAGCGTCGCATCAAACAGCATACGCCACTTGTTATTTTTTGAAGGAGGAGGAGGTGCCAAACACAATGATGCCGACTCACAATCATCAACGACAGCATGCGTGTCAACGCCGACGGCTGCATCGTCAGAGCACACTGACATCAGCGGTGTCACTACCTCTCATAATCATCGGTGTAATATTATCATCATTAATCGTTCGGCACGATGCAGAAGTTACCGCTTTTGTTTACTCATCTACAATAGGGCGTCTGCATTTTTCATACAACAAAGATCTAATCACTGACAGGGTGAATAATCATGCCATCATTAGTACACAGAGAACTCCCTCTTTGTCCATGGTAACCAAGTCAGGTGGACGATTGATCGCATCAATAGAACAATTCCATCAAGAAGTGCTGAAAAATAATGATAGCTCCGATGAACCTCCCCTCGATCCAAATTTGCCTGTCCTCGTTCTCTTCTCGGCTCCCTGGTGTGGTCCATGCCGTCTCACGAACCCTGTCGTCAAAGAGATCATGAAACAATACCAAAACAAAATTGAAGTAGTTGAAATTAGTACGGACGATTTACCAGAGGTTGCATCCGATGCAGGAGTTCTGAGCATACCTACAATTCAGTTGTATTACAAAGGCAAGGTGATGGACACAATTGTAGGTTGTGTTGCAAAAAATGTTCTGGCGAGGTCAGTGGACAAGGTGCTAGAGGATTTGGGTATGTTAGAGGACAAAGTTTAGCAGATTTATAAGTCTGGTTGGATTCATCTCTTTAAGCAAAGAAGGAATTGTCCCCATCCAATTCTCTTTCCATATCTAATTGTCTTCAGTGACATCGAAGATTGGATAGTGTCTCCCAATGGGCAGATAAAAGAGGCCACAATGGCGTGTCCAGTTTAAGAAAAATAATAGACCCCGCTCCTCTTACTTCACAACCTGATAGATATTTATTTCTCTGCCTAGTCATCAATAATATCAGTGTACATTTCAATGGCAGGGGCATTCGAAACAATACGTTGTACCTCTCAAGAAACACCTCAATTAAACCTACTGAAGATATTAATTGCATTTGCGAGGCACTCGTTCTCAATATATAAGTTCCAAGCCTATCACGCCAGTCAGCCAAGGAAGTTTTAGTCTGCGACTGCGAGACTGCGAGCAAGAGCAAGCTCCCACTGAAGTCCCTTCTCTCGTTTTGTATTGTACTCAGTGACGACACCTTTTTTATTACATTTTTGGTCACGCACACTTCAACTTGTTCCAGACTTATCTCCCCATATCCGCTTATATCCGTAAGTAGTATGCAAATAAATAATATTATGCCTATCCTATCGTCGTCGATTTGAGTACTAATGATGGCGTTCACGCATCGGCTGGGCATACTACTTGCTACCCTGCCACTTATCAATACTTTTATGCTGACAAGACAACCAGTGGTTGTCGTCGAGCCATCTCATCCGATTTTCTCCGCGAAAAACGAAAATGCAATCGAAACCAATGTCGAAGAACTCTCACAGATTACAGTAGTGGCACTGAAGGATAGACTGCGGCAACTAAATCTGCCGCTTGGTGGCAAGAAAGTTGATTTGGTGAAACGATTACTTGACTACGCAGATCAACAAATTCAACCCGACACGTTTGAGCCGAATCAAGAAGATGCAGCAAGTCCAAGTGAGAAGAATGAGTACGACGACAATACTATACACAATCTTACAGTACCCGCGTTGAAGGAACGCCTAAGAGAGTTGGGGCTTTCGGTTGGGGGAAGAAAATGTGATCTAATCGAAAGGCTACTTGCATATGAAAACGCCCATACTGTAGACGATGATCTCCTTCATCTGGACCTTTCAAATGATGACGAAGATAACGCAAATGATGCAGCCAAATCAGAATCTTCCACACGAAGAGCGAAGAGAAAAAAGTTTTGGAAGACGCAAGAGGTTCGTGAGTTGATCAAAACGAACGATAAACGTGCTATTGGGAGAGCAGAAGAAATGATTACCCAACTTGAACGTATGGCAGCAGAGGAAGGTGATGAAGAATATCTCCCTGGACCAATCCAGTATACAACTTTAATAGAGGCTTACTCCCGCGGTGGTACTATTGATGCACCGCAACGTGCAGAAAAAGTAATCAATCGTCTGTTGAGTGCCAATACCAACAAGTCAGGTACTACTCCAACAACACCCATGCTGAATGCGAGTGAGTATCTTAGTACCAAACGGATGCTTCATTGTTGTGGTCACTAACATTTCTTCTGCCTCAATCTCCCAGTAATCGGAGCATACGCATCCATGGGAACTGAATCAAGTGCTGAGCAGGCAACAGCTATCTTGGAGCGAATGGAGTATATTAAAGACTTGTAAGTCACTCATTGTATTTTGTTGCTCGTGTTTTCGATTTGCTCAAACACTCACAATCTCTTCGCTCCAGTGGTGATGGAACAGTCAAACCTTCTGTACACTCTTTTGCTATAGCTATCAATGCATGGAGCAATGTTGGTAGCGAAACAGCAGCACACAATGCGGAAGAAATATTGAAACGATTACTTGAGGATCATCGTTGTGCTTTGGAACAGAACGCGGAGTACGCGAAGGACCTAAAACCAAATAATGTTGTCTTCAATTCAGTCATAGATGCCTGGGCTCGCAGTGGTAGCAAAGCCGCTGGCGAGAAAGCAGAAGCTATTTTACATCGAATGGAGGCATTGGCAATGAATGATATCTATGACGTTAGACCCGACACAATCACCTTCAATACATGTAGTGAGTTGTAGCGATGTGGTTTCAATTTTCATTAGGTATCCTCTGTCTTTGGTAACATTTACGCTGCGCTTCAATCATACATAGTAAAAGCGTGGTGCAACAGCGGCCACCCGGATGCACCGCTAAAAGCAGAAGGGCTATTGCGGAAGCTTGAGACGAACCCTCAATACCCCAAACAACGAGGGGGGATGCTAATCGTACGACCAAATCGCTTATCATTCAACACCGTAATAGATAGTTGGGCCAAGAGCATGAAGCCAAAGTCTGCAGTTTACGCTGAAAACCTGCTCATCCGGATGATTAAAGCCTACCAGTCAGACCCTTTCTCCACAGTCAAACCAGACGTAATTACTTTTAGCAGCGTACTCAATGCTTTAGCCAAAAGCAAAGCAACTGGATTTAAAGCGGAGAAATGCAAATCAGTTTTGAATTCTATGAAAGCATTATACGAACAGGATGGCAGCAGCGACACGAAACCCAACGTAATCTGCTACAACACAGTGTTAAATGCTTGTGCTTTCAGTGCTCTTGGAGGTCCTGATGAGAGACGTCGAGCCCTTTCAGTTGCAGTCGAAACATTCAACGAATTAAGAAGTGGAAAGTTTGGTCTGTCGCCTGATGCTGTATCTTATGGCAATATGTTGAAGTGTTGTGCCAACCTCATGCCACCTGGATCGTACCGGACAAAAATGGCATCTCAACTATTTACGTCCTGTTGCAACGATGGGCTAGTAGGAGGTATGTGCCTTGACGAAATCCGACGAGGAGTATCACCATCAGATTTTTTGCACCTTTTGGCGAAATGCGGTTATAGCAAGCCCTTGAACCAAGGTAGAAAAGCGCACTCGGTGCAGCTTAGTCATTTACCTCGAGAGTTTACCAAAAATGTTAAGGCTGGTGATCTAAAGGATCGTCAACGAGATAGCTTTGCGCCGAAGAAAAGCAAGGACACCGGGCGAGGATTGAAGCAAAAGGAGCAACCCGTACTAAGACGACCCGGGCTTCTGATCGAGCAAAGCTGGATGTCTGGCAAAGATGTATAATATGATTACAAACTGCCTGCTTTCTTTCAGTATCCCTTCGTTCGTACCGGAGCACTTTCCTTATCTAATTGTCGGGTTGGCCCGTTCTGTCGATCTACTTATCCTCTCCTCACCAAATACGACCCGTCAGACGCCTGCCAGACGCCACCTTCGACTTCCGTTTTTCGTTCATTTTTTCGACACGTACGCACAACTAAATATCTACATATGTATCTACGATCGATACCATACCCATACTACTATTATCTATCTTACACAAAAACATCATCCGCAACCATGAAGTTTCGACCTTGTATCGACCTCCATTCCGGCCAGGTGAAACAAATTGTTGGATCAACCCTATCAGATGATAAGCAAAATGCTCTGACGGCAACACAGAGCTCGGTGGCGGCGGAAAACTTCTCCACGGACAAACCTGCCAGTGACTATGCCGTCATGTACAAAGATGATGGCTTGACTGGTGGACATGTCATCATGTTGGGACCGGGAAACCAAGATGCGGTACGTTGTTCATTCTGTTGTTGGCAGTCTCTTCTAGAGAAAAGCAAAGGCGGTGACGAAACAGTTTCTCTTGAGGCATTTTCTTTTCCATACAAGCGTGAGAGCCAAAATTATATGCTTAAATTTCCGAGCCTTGAATTAGATCTGAAATGCATGTCTTCGTTTAGTTGTTATTATACATTCCCTTTCTGACATATTAGTTTTGTAAAATCCGCTATCATAGGCAAAGTCTGCGCTGGAAGCATACCCACAAGGGTTACAAATAGGTGGTGGCATCACATCATCGAATGCATCTGAATGGCTCTCGTACGGTGCTTCTCACGTCATCGTTACCTCGTTCGTATTCCACAATGGACAAATTGATTTTGATCGCCTTAACGGATTAGTGAAGCAAATTGGAAAGGATAGATTAGTTTTAGATTTGAGTTGCCGGCGGAAGGTTGGCGATACAACAGGTCCTTATTACGTGGTGACTGATCGATGGCAAACATACACAGATGTAGAAGTTAACGAACAAACATTGAAGATGCTAGGAGGTTACTGTGCAGAGTTTTTAGTGCATGGAGTCGAAAATGAAGGGAAAAGATGCGGCATTCTAGAAGATTTAGTTCAGTTACTGGGTAAGTATTCTCCTGTACCTGTAACGTATGCGGGTGGAGTCAAAGGTTTGGACGACTTGGATCGAGTAAAGACATTAGGCAATGGGAATGTAGATCTGACAATTGGCAGTGCCTTAGATTGTTTTGGTGGAGATATCAAGTACGAAGATGTGGTTGCTTGGCACAAAAGGGAAAACTGAGAGCTGATGGTGTACACTTTGTTTTGCAAAAACAGCTATGAATATGAATAGAATGAAGTCTTAAACTATCAATAACTTAATAAATGAAGGAAGTGAGAATAGTCTTTTCACTTCGTTGCCCCCACAAAATCAAGCGAGTTTCGGAGATAAGTAGAGGAGTATTTACTTCCTTCATCCTTTTTCAACTACATACGATATTGTGGGCCTCAGGGCATTGTCCCCGAAATATCCTAAATTCGGCGACAATACCCCCTCGAATGAAAAGCCGAAAAGGATGAGTCTGAAAATTATTATCCTGGCGTTTTCCCCAAAGGAACCCCACCCCGAAGTGGCCTGGGCAACGGCAACGGCAACATTATTTCACCATCCATCATTCACTCTCTGGCACAAGACAATGGCAGCATTTCTACACCGCATACCACTACCGGCACTGGATACAGCAGCCAAGAAGACCGATGGCGGTGCGGACGACTCTTCTGATGGATTGATCCGAAATGATCGGCTAGCAGCATTGGCAACCGACCTTGACGAAACGAACAACAATTCTTTCTGCTATCATGCAATTGCAGTCGGCGAGACGGTTGTTGGTATCCTCCCATCACTTTCAGCAGGAGATGTCGAAAGTAATAACGATGGTGATGGGGGCGATGCTAGTTCTTCAGAATGGCAAACCAAATTTGACGCACCCGTTCTGAAAGTTAAATCCAACACCAGTGGAACCATCATTGCATGCGCCACAGCAACACATGTCTCTCTTCTCAAGGGCCACGATGGCTCCATCATTGCCACTAGACAAATAACTCGGTCCGATGATGATCTGGCGATCGCGAGTCCTGGGCTGGTATTCGTCTCTTTCCCTTCTAGTCAATATTATGGTCAAAGCCAGCATCAATCTGCAGTGAAGGATGTCCTTGTTGTAGTTTGCCCGGTACAAAGAGGAGAGTGGCACAAGAGTAACGTCATTGTCATTTCCAATATTGATGGCGAAGCTCTCAATTCTTCTGACCCAAATCGATTTCGTGAAGGAGCCACAAACATGTCAATCGATGCACTATATTTTGATGACAACAACGTAGCAGGAGACTTTATTACTGCAACCTTGATTGAAGGCGTGTTTATAAATGATGACGCTATACGCTTCTTTATTGCACGCAAATCAGGAACAATATCTGTCTATGATTACAATGTTGCCAGCAAACGATGTACTTTTGTGACAGATGACTTGTTCCAACAGATTGGTTTGGCAACTTGGAAGTATGAAGAACAACTGGGCATGTCGATCGATACCAACAGTAACCGAGGGCTGTTCTTGGTATTAGCAGCGTGTAGTAAAAGTAGTGCCGAAAATACCAGCATTGGTTGGATCAATGTTGCGGACCTATCAGTTTTGGCAAATTATCCCATCCTTGCTGGCGAGAAACTGATGTCATTGAAACCACTGCGTAGTAATCATCCTGATGATTGCGTTGTTGTTGCATTCTCTACAGAAGGTGTGACATCAAGAAAGAGAGCAAAAACACCCAAAATTTTCGTTCTTCAATCATATTTGGGAAAGGAGGGATCTGGAAGCAGTCAAATTCTATTTACAATACAAACAGATCCAAATACCATTGCAGTGGAAATTTGCTCACCGCCAGCGTTGTTTCCATGTGAGACATACTCATTTCGATTTGCGAGCAAATTTGATGGTGTCACCCCAAATGTATACAACGAATTTGTTCCTAATGAGCAAGGTCATGTTGGCACTGTGCACTACTTACTAACAGCCAAGAATGACTTCGACGATGCTCACAATATCATTGCGGAGAAACTCTCAAACTTTTGTGGCAATGACGACGTTATTTCGACACCTATCCACAAATCACTAGTTTGGTTGTGGAAGTTCCGTCATATTCTCTCAACATGGAATGGTGCATCGTCACTTGACGAGTACCAGCAAAGCTTACGACAACTCACTTTTGGAGCAGCCACAGGAGATGATCAATGTACGGTGAATATGATTGCTGCAGCAGAATTTATGTTCCATTGGCCAGGAAAATGCAGCAACTGTGGCAATACAGGGTCTTTATCCGTGTCACTTCATGACATCCAATCTACACTGTCTATCTTGTGCTCGGAAATGAAGAGGGTCCTAGACGTTTTTAATTCTTCGCCTAAACAATCACACCTAGAAGAACAGAATAGAAAACTCAACAGCAGATTTATAGCAATCCAAAGCTTGGCGAGTATTACAACTTATGGCAGTCATATTCATCTCAATGATGCCTACTTGGCAGTTGACTCAATCGATGGGCTGCTGAGCATCCTTGTTTCGCAGGCTGCATTTAGATCTGCCGAACGCTTACAGATGTCGAAGTACGGAAAGAGTCTAACGCCAGACTCCATTTCGTCTGCCGCGCTACGTATACCTCTTCGTTCTGATCCGGCAAAATATCTTCCTTGGCTTTGTGATTTAGTCATCCCTTCGTTACACATCGGGCACCCCAAGTTGGATTACATTCGAGCTTGGGCTTGTAAAGCTGCTGATTTCTACGACGAAGAAGGCATTTTCAATGGTATCGAATCATCAATTTCTATGTTAAAAGCAGTCAGAAATTCCATCACTAAACTTTCAATCGCCATGAACAGTTTGTCTGCACTTTCCGCTCAAGTGGTAGTAGACAAAGACAAGAGCTTGGATGCAACTGACAAAACTATTTCGGCATCCATCCACCAACGCCCGTCTGTGCTTAAGGTTGGTATCATCAGAGGAAGAAAAAGCAGACAAGGAAGAACATTTTCAGCACAAAGAGGCGGGACCACATGGGCAAGCACAAAAATACCTCCCTCTTGTGATCTTGACGACGTTGAAAATATTGAACATGATTGCGTTGAACAGAAACTCAATGAAGCTATCCGATTGAAAAGAGCGCGCAACCTGGGTATAACCAGGGACTGTTTGACTCTACAAAATTACAAAAGCAAAGGAGATCACTATGTCGTGAAGGAACTTTTGAAATCAGCTTTGATCCGTTCATCATTAGATCCGTCTACGTCTATCGTGCTCGTCGATGGTCTTAAACAATTTTCCAAAGACGTGGACGTCGATTTCGATACTGCAATGCATCAATTTTCAATTGAACTCGGTGATAGCAAGAAGGATGATACCCCTCACTACTTGCTGGACGCACAACGCCTAGCTCAGTGGTGTAGTTCTCCGTCAGTAATGTGCCTCATCGTGTTGAGTATGCTACAGAAGGCTCTAGTGAGTATTCAGAGACCACCAGATCTCAGTCGAATTGCTGATTCAGCTATTGAAGCAGCTACCGATGACTACATCAGGTCGGAACTAAAAGAAGCCGCTCGTTTGTTGTCGATTGACTACTTGGTCCGAAAGTATTGTGGCAACGGTGCACAGGAATACTTCCGAGTGGTACGTGAACATTCCAATCTCGCATTTTCTGACTATTCTCAGATGCCCTCAACACTCACGTGCTCTTTTGTCATTTCAGTCTAATACTACGCATGGCATCCGACTCGTCCAACATGTGTGTCGGCATGTCGACGTTGACTCTGTGTTGAGCGATGTATTGGTTCTTTGCGATGCATTCAAAGACATTTCTGTAGTCAATGCCTGTGTCTCTCTCCTCGAACGCGTCAGTATTTCTCGTGGAACAGGTCGCGTCGGTCAGTGCGCCCGTATCATGACAACATTATATTCAAGAGATGCATTGTTAGCTGAAGCCGTAGGAGAAAGGGCAACCAGCTTGTGTGCAGAGATATTAGAGGATTGCAAAAAGCTCATCTTACAGAATTCGTTTGCTGTTGAAGCCAAGAGAAAGGCGAAGCAGATCGTGCAAGTTGCATGTTCGATTCTTTCAGTGATGATAAACGAAGCAATGAAGTTGAGAAAAGCTCGAAGTGAGTACGCTCAATATTTACGCAGGCTCAAACAGTTTGAAATCATATCCAAACTTCAGTCGGACAGCGATATCTTTTTGACACTGTCAGAGTCAGGGGGGCCCTCCTCATATGCTTCAGTTGTTTTAGAGCTGCTGAAGCCGATCGTTGCTTCTTCATCACTCGCAGAGCATTCCAAGGCATCCATCCACGACTTGCGTAGGGATTGCAAGCCGATGATTAGAAACGCTAAAAACTGGTGTGTGGCGTTGTGCGAGGATTTGAAAGCGGAGAAAGTTTGGTCTTATGCCGTGGGAACCATTGCTTCTGAAATTGCTAAGACATCGGGTAGCAATGCAAGCGTTCTACTAGAAGTTTCTGGCGCTTTCGAAGAAGGGAGCGACGCATACTTCCAATCTATTATCGCGGTCGTGTTGACACTCTGCAACGAAGCTATCTTACAAACATATCAGCTTTCGAAGTCGATGCTTCCCCGGGACGATTCTGTGGCAGCCTCATTGGCTGCGATGAAGAACATGGTACGGGCATCTCAACTCCTCCGTGAGCATGCCATGCTTTCAAGTCCTGCGAATGTTCTACCAGCGGCTCTATCTGTGTCGACGTTGATAGAGCTGTTTTTAGACGTGTCAGTTCGTTCAGATCTCGGTGTTGGAGAGAGGCTTGAAAAAGAAATCGCCGTCTTCTATCCAACATTTCAAAATCCCATATCACTTTTCCAGAAGGTTTTGCCCCCTTCTCCGATCCTCCATCCGACCTGGTATATTGGAGACGGTCTTCTGTTACAACCAATCGACGCTTTATTTGGCGGTGTGTCTTACTGTCAAGTAGTCTCGCAGCTTGAACCGATAGGAATTTCTTCTACACCAGACGACCAGCTGGTGGCATTATCGGAGATCATTCCAATGCTGGAAACCAACGGCGCTCATAGCACATCTCTCCGATTACTAGCGCACGGAAATTCCATGTCAATGTCAATTACTGGGACGCACATATTTGATTCTGAAATTGTGGCGAATAATAAAGCTCTCTCGGCACGAAGAAGTCTAGGAGGGACAGTTGTGGGTCTTACATCTGGTAACATCGATTCCCTCTTGTCGGTGTCATTTCTACTGCATCTCCCGAAAGATACTGCATTCAAAATTTATCAAGCTTCATTACCTTGTGCCATCGGCAATAGGGACTGTTCACGTATTCTTGTACTTGCCAGCATAGGTTTACATCTTGGCATCGGTACATATTCTAGTGGTGTTCACTTTTCTTGGGGGAAGCAGCGACGATTTGTTGATCAATGCAATGACCTCTTTCGCAATGCAATTTGGTGGAAGATCTTTTATTCCTATGACATTTCGTTTGATCCAAGCGTGTTCTCTAAGGTTTCTGATTCCACCGCTAAAGATGCAATGCAAAGCTACTGTGAGCAACTAGTTTGGAAGGCTACAAACAAACTGGGCCCCAAGTCTGTATTGAGTCTCGCTAGGAAATTCGCTAGTACGTTTGGATTAGACAAGTACTTTCCCGCAACTGCTCTGGTAAAGTTCCTGCTGTCTGCTCCCGAAACAAAATCCAAAAACACTGTTTCAAATCTTGTCCATGACTTCCGATGCAACCTAATTCTCGCTGAAGACGAAGTGAGATCAGTCCTAGTATACATGCCAATTCTCAATCAAGTGAAGGTGCTCAGGAAATGCGTATTAGATCTTGAAAAAGATGAATGCTGCGCGAAAGATTACGATCGGCACACAATGGCACTTTCGCTGTACCATGAGTGCCTTTCCAAGTTAGGCGCGTGCATGAAAAAGAGCAATGCACGAAAAAAGGCACACTTTGAAGAAATGGCACGAATTGAAAGACGCCAAGATGCCCTGGTAATTTTGTCTTCAATTTTTGACAAATATTCTATCGCAGAGAGACCTGCCTACCACAAAATGTTCGAGCAACTCCCCGAAGATCCATCCGTAATATTGCACAACAACATGCAGCGTGTTGGTGTGCTTGGATCCTTTGCACTGAACAACACGTTTGATTCTCTTGCGCCTCTGCATGACGTCCTCGAAAATATGAAATCTAGCGAAGTATTAGGGGCTCTCGATGTTTCTCTATGTCCTTTATTGCTACTTCCAATAGGCTATATACATGCGCGATCATTGATCCTTCGACTGAAAAAACTGATCTTTCTTGGAGAGGATTTGCCTTCATACGAGAATGCTGTAGCTCCCGCTGTGAAGAAGTTAGCAAAAGCTGACGATAAAGCGGACCTTGCTTGGTGGTGCTCGCAGCAATATTCTATCGGATCAGTCGACCAGCTCAAATGCCTTGATCTGGCTTACACGAATGCCACGCTCGCTTCTGATGAAGTTGAATCATTGGGGCTACGATCTGATGAAGAACGCGCGGCATTGGATAGAGTACAACGAATCGATTCCGCAAGAGCTGGCCTGTCTGACAAAATCTTAGCCGAACAAGTGTTAAGCCGTCATGATGTGAACGCAATAATGAAGTGTCTATACACAGAGATACTGTGCGAGGTTCAAAAGATAGTCAGTGGCAACGAAAATTACAGCCCAGAGCTGTTGGTTCGGGAACTTCTTATCAATGGCTCACTAATTGCTGCTTCATCTGCTCTTGACGAGTGTGTTGCCTTGACAGCCCCAGACTTTCGACGGCTTGCTTTGCTAGTTCATGATGCATGTCAATCACTTGCAGATAGGTATTCTCACGTGTCCGTTGGAAAGATTGCTCGTCATCTCATGAGACAGTGGCTTGCTAAAGGGGATGAATCGCAGATCAGCGATGACATTCAATATTGCAATCCCGAATACTCGGGAAAAAACGAAGGGGAACCTTTGAACGTGAGTGCCAGACTTGAAGACATTGAAGACGAGTTTGTTATTGACATGAAAATGTTCAGTTCTTGTGAACAGTCCTGGGCAAATGATTTGAATAGGAATTCATCCGATTTTTCATCAAGCGAAGAGCCATCATCCATGAAGCCTCTGTCGTCATCGAAGGAGCGATACGATCAGATGAATTCAAGAGTAGCTCTTCGCATTGCTTTCGTCATATGCTTTGCGAAAGACTATCATCACCAAAACGACCTCTCATCGGATGACGAAGATGAAAATACTGATAAAAATATCAGCAAGACCATTCCGAAAGCGAAGAAACATCGAGCAGGTCTTTTCGAAGGTGATCTGGCCATGCATCATGCACGAGAACTACTTAATATTGTCTTTGCGAGGGAAGGGAATGCATCAAAGACTTCATGCAGACCTCTATTCGACGAGAGTGTGTCCTTTGACAACAATAACAGCATTTTGTCAACAATACAGGAAGAACGTAGTTACATCAAGGAAGAGTCTCAAGTGGTAAACAAAGCTCTTTCATTTTCATTTGCAATGCGTCACCGCGCTATGAGAGTTGCGTCCATTCTTTGCCCGCACGATATACTACTCAGAGTCATGGCGGAAGAGGGACTTGTGAGCAAAATTGATGATGATGTTATCAATAAGTTCACGTTTGTCTCCTTTATTGCAACCGAAATTGAAGCCATGGGTCTACCTTTACCTCACTCCGATTTGGTTCAATTGAGCTCGAGCAATTATGCCTCGTTCGCGCGCACCATTTGGCGTCATCATGGTGGTGTCTCATCTCGCGGCTTGTGTGGAAGATTTTACTTGCTTCTCTTGAATCTCTGTATCAACAACCAAACATCAATCGACTGGGAATTATTCTTGTCGATTTTCAGCGAATTAAAGCGGCTGGAGTTACCTCGCTCACTTCTTCTAGCATGCGAATGTGCGGTGCATTCCAAAGCTATCGATCTGGCTGCTTCAGAGGGACGAAGGGACATTTTGTCTTGCGTCGGTGACGCTGTTAATATAATATCCAGCATGATCATCAATGAGTTAAGAGCCACAACGGAATCACGGCTTGATCAGTGTGCTCAAGGTTGTTTATCAACGTTGAATCGCCTCGTTTCACTGATCATCGCCGAGCAGGAACTTGCCGACCCTGTCTCATTCGTGAATGAATACATGACTATGTCAAGTCACTACGAAGGCGTAAATCAAAGACATTTGAGCCAAGGTTTTAGTGAGGTGGCAACAAGAATTATGGTCCACTTGACTGATCCTGAGCAGTTTTGTACAGTAACATCATCAGCATCAAAAAGCGACAATGAACACACTTCTGAGCAATATGCGAACACAAAGAATTTGAAGGAAGCTATTGAAGCGTTTGAACGACGGTTTTGAAGCTGCATCTTATTTTGTAAAAGTCGACAGCATAATATTCTTTTTCACTAGGTAACATACTAATTTCATTTAACGAGGTGCTAGAGCAGTACACACGCCAGTCATCTTGTTGTTTGCCTTCTTGTCCATCCTATTCATATTCATTCTTGATCTTAGTTGCAATCTTTGACCCCTTGCATCATCACGTCGTTGCTTCTTCACAACAGCACGGTAATGATACAACGAGAGAGAAGTGAAACCACCCTTGCCTTCTCCAGCAACCAAAATGCCTTTTCCCATTCTGCCTGTGGGCAAATTTCCAGAGAAACGGCCCATCGCTGCCAGCGCTGTGGATGAGGAGGATTTGCCCTCGGTGTGACTATTATCATTTGCTTCTCTCTGATTCTTCAACTGATACATGTTGTAAACTCTTCCAGCATATAATCTATCTCCAGCAGCCTCCTTCGCGGCTCTGACGGCCGCTCGTTCCATACGATCTGGTGCAAATCTTTGTTTATAATACCTAGCCAGACCACGATGTCCGACAATTCGTCCATCTGGAAAGACAAGTTCCCCTAATGGAGTGATGTCAAAGCCATGTGTGGTGATCTCTTTTTCGTAAGCAGCATATAAATCGTCATCGTCATCCATATCCTCATTCTCCATATCCTCATCTTCAGAAACGTCTTCCCACTCTTCCCCACCTTCCTCCTCCTCATCCATAGCATCTTCTTTAGTTCCACTCAAAAACTCTTTATTCGCTTCACTGAAATCATAAAAAACGCCGAATTCCTCCAAATCTTGACCAGCCTCATACAAAATTTTGCAATGTCTCTTATCCCTCATGTGTTTCAGCACTCCCTCCCCAGATTTGAACATTTTCTGACAGTACAGGCAGATATTACCTATCCGAATCTTCTCAGAGCAATAACCAAGCAGACCTTCAAGATCAATGCAATATTCCGAGTCCGGCAAGTAGAACGAGTATTTGCCGGCCATGTATTCAAGGCTAGCCGCGGGTGATTGGGAGATGTGACTGTCAAAGAGAGATTGACAGGGGTTTATTTCAGGTTGCTCTTCCTCGTCCGCCAAGTCCTCCTCCTCTTCTTCTTCGCTCTCTTCGACTTCATCTGGTAAAGCAATCGGATCTTCGTCTCTCTTTGCATACATGGGCTTTCGCTTGTGTTCTTTCTTAACCTGCTTCTTACTTTTCTTCGTTTTAGTCGATTTATCTTTACGGTGATCCGCACCACTTCGTGTTTCTCTCCCCTCTCGTTCCTTCCTAAGAGCTACTGCCGCTTCCAGTCGGGTATTGAAGTCATCCTCGTTCAACATGGGCAGCTCTGCTTCACGCCGTTTTAGATTGTAGCGATGCCAATCAGATTTGTAATGCTCTTGGAGCTCGGAACGCGAGTTAAAGACTTTTCCAGGAGCAGTCGTCGACGTGAGTGACGGCGAGAAGCAGCTGGCGCCAGGTGGCACAGATGGTGAAGGTGCTGGCAGCATCATGGTGTCGTTGGGACGATCAATGTCAAGGTGATTATCGGGCCGTGCGGAACGAATGTATTGACTATTTGACTGTTTGATGCACGTCTGCTGTCGTGCGTCGTGCAGGCAGGCAGGTTCAACGGACGGAACAAACCAGTGGTCGTCTGTCTGTCTGTCTGTCTGTCTGTCTGACCGCCACTCTTTCTCTCTCCTTCCTTCTCCCCTCTTCTTCTCACACTCACAACACAAACACACCACCATGCGATGCATTCACTAAGATCACGCGCCCATCAGCGAATGCAATGGACATGATGCTGCTGCGGCAATCACATAGAAGATCGAGGCAATGCTTCACCATTGTTACTAATAGGATTAGAGATGACAGTAGCACTGTATTTATTAGATCTGTAGCAAGCGGCAAAAATTCATCTGCGGCACGTCTTGGACAAAAAGTAGTATCCACCACACCACTTCGCTTACCCATTGGACGGCAGCACCGGATATCTTTCTCGTCCGAAGCAGCTTTTTTATCCAAGGTGCCTGACTATCTAATACCGCCAGCCTATCGTACACGAAACCCAGATGATGGTAGGGGTAGAGGCGGCAATGCAGAGAGCGATGGATCCCGATCAGGTTTAGCAAAACGACGTTCTAGATCTTCGGGGAGACCGAACCACAGCAGCAACAAGCAGGCAAGAAAGCCCTCCAAACATCGCAGAAAATCGAGTAGCGGAAATCGTCGGTCATTCAATAGAAACAAACCTGATGCACAAAATCTAGATGTGCAGCAACTAGAAAAAGATTTGACGACAAAAATTAATGTATACAATGAGAGACTTGGTGCGATCTCGTTCGTGAACTTTGCGGCGTATGTGGACAAGAATGCAACAGAGGAAGAGGCAGCACAGATATCATCTGTGATGGGATCCTTTTTTACACCATTGGATGACTCGCGAACATCTGAGAATGTAAATGTTGCTGACCTCCTTGCAACAGAAGATTTGTACAAGGAAATCGCAGCTGATTTACACAAGTTGATCATTGGTTTTACTGACATTGCTGAAACTGCATGTAATGCCCAAATTTCACAAGGCAGGGATAGAAATGACTACGACGAAGAGACCGAATCTGATTCATCGCCAGCCATGTACTCTCATTATCTCGACTCGATCATGAAAGCGGAGAGGTATCTAGAGGCACTCGAGACATTGTACCGTAATCGAATAGATGCAATATCGAAGGCGAAAGCTATTCTGGAAAGAGAAAAAAAAGCAAAAGAAGAGAGTGATACCAAGGTCCTTGGAAAAATATCTTCATTTTTGGGAGATGTATTTTTACTCAATAACGGCAGCAGTAAAGTCAGCGCTTTTGATGAGTCATGGAAACGTGCAGATGGAAAAATTGCACCGCCATCAACTATAAAGGCACGAGGACAGGTTAGAGTTACTCTTGACAACATTGATGACGTGATAGTATCCCACAAAAATGGTGATTTTACTCCAAAAACCACATTCTACGTGGAACAATTGATTTTGGCAAATCAATTGGCATATTGCTTTGGGGTAGATGAAAAGACCGAATCAGTACAACGTTCCAATAGGCTACTTCGTCGTTGGATATCAATCAATTGTCTCACGCAAAAAAAACAGGAGACTTCAGCAGATGATGTCACAGCGTCGACCATCGGTGAAGATGAAACTGAAGAATCTTCTTATGTTAGGGAACTCTTCCACACAGTTTTGCGACAGAATTCGGACCTGTGGAGCATTGACGGAGTCAATGAAGCCGAGGAATGGATCAAGCAAATGCACTCACTCAAACAATCAGGTTGGATTCAGTGCGCTCCATGTGTTGATGCCTACAACATTGTTTTGCTCGGACTTTGTAATTTGTGCAAGCCGCTCTCTTCGAAACACGCTGACAACGAGAACAGGATCTCCAAAAGGGAAGAGAGGTCAAGGAGGAACTTTATACTTGAAGGGGTGGAGAGATTATTGACGCAACTTACTGAGCTGCATGATTTTAATATCCATCCAAACATATTATCATTGAATCTAGCACTAAATGCGTTGGCAAAAGCTGGAAGAGATGGTGATCCTAACTTGTGCAAAATAGCGAACAGAGTTCTCTTGAATGCGATTGGAGAAGAAAGTTATCGCGGCGTCGTTGGTATTCACGAGCAACCGGATGAAAGCGAGTCCATTGAAGATTCCGTAGAGACACCAGCTTTGCAAAGCGCAACGAAATTATTTGTCAAGCCAAACATGGACACATATCACTGGCTTGTTGACATATACTCCAAAAGCGGTGATGCAGTGTACATCAAACTGGGCACGAGTTTGCTGAAGAAGATGATCGAACACCGTCTCGAGGAACAGTCGAGACATCTGTTCCGCGATGGATCGACTGCTTCCTTTGCCCCTTCGACTGGAACGTACAACAATATTCTTCGAGCCCTAGCCAAAAAGGACATCGATACCGCATCCGTCTCAGACGAGAACAGGATAGGGATTAGAACCGAGGTTGCAAAAGAAGCCACGGCATTTCTTGATTCAATGGTACGATATGAAACGTCTTACCCAACTCGTGTCACCTTCATATTTCTTTTACAACTCTGGCGCAAGACGGGATCTACCGAGGCCGGCGAATATGCCGACGAAATTCTCTCCAGAATGGAGACGGTTAGTATGTATCAGCGAGAACTCAAGCCATTCTCCAATGGATACCTGCTTGCGCTTGAATGTTGGCACACAGCGGCGACAGCAGGTTACGTTGGCGCAGCCGAGCGTGCTTTTCAGCTAGTGCAAATAATCGAAGGGAAGTCAGGACAGGAGCTCATCTCCGATGACCAAGAAGACACAGAAGACGATAACGAAGGCACATCTCCGAATAAAAGAATCTACCCCTTGATGATGAAGATTTGTGCAGCTGCCCAGGATAAGCGAGATACCCCAAGGAGTATGGCAATTGCATTTGATGTGTTGAAGAAAATGGAAGACAACGAAATGACACCAGGTCACAACATCTTTACGATGCTTTTTGAATCGGTTCAAAATTTTCTGAAGCACCATCCTGGAGAAGAGGAGAATGACTTGCTGCAGAAGGTTTTTGTTTCAGCTAGTAGGTACGGCGTAAAGGCACCAGAATTAAAGAACAGAGCGGAGCGAAATAGAATGTGATGTATCTAATTTGATATGACACTGATCGACACGGTCCACTGTCGCACAGACAAATCAGTGAATGTAATATGATTATGAGCATTTTATCGAACTGAGAACGGTAGGTGTTTTGAATTGTACGAAACAAAATTAGCGCGATGGATATCCCAAACCATCACATTTAGCAGCTCCCCATGAGAACACTCGTGCCATGTTGATGTTTCATTTTGATCTACTGAAATTATCGATCCATTGAACAAAGACGCCGAAGACAATCCTGTTGGATTCGGACCAAGAGCGGTGCATTCGCCTTCATGAGACTGTAAGAACAGGGCAAAATGATGAGAACCCACACCTTCATCGTTAGCCTTCGGCTTAGAAGTTTGATTCGATACGGATTGTGTGTGATGTCTATCCTGTAACATCCAATCTATCAATGAACATGTGAGATCTCGGAGGGCGCACGGTAATATAGGCCCACGAAGCTCCAATGTGGTACGAAAATCGGTTGTATCTAGCTTGTGCTCTTCTTTGCTAGAACTCATTTGATTCATGTACCCATAGTCCCTTCGGCCACTCACACACAATGTTTTCAACGTAAAGTGCATGCCTGGGCCGAGAGACCTGCATAGCAGCAGCGGAACGTCAGATGATACCTCTGGATCAAATCTGTGTTCAAACGGACTGTTATCAGAGCTCAAAGAAAGTCCGCACGTATTTGTGAAAAGCTCGAACACCGCTGAGCAATCATTGTAACCTACACAGTAAAGTGGGTTGGTAAAAGTCGAGTCATCCAGTCTCCGCTTTTTGTTCTTTTGCGCCACGGTCACATTTCCATCACCACTCCCTGCCCACTTGATTGCCTCCAGCTCCGCGTTTACCGATTCGGTGTCGCCACTTACACCACTCGCGTGTATTTGATCATCAAATTCTCTCAGATTTTCTTCCGAGAAAAAAGCAAAATCATTGTCCTTGAAATCATTTCCACTGAGCACACGCATCTTAATGCCCATGGAGTTCAGCATTGATCGCAGGTAAACCGTTGTAGAGGAAAAGACAACCACTGGCATGATGCATTGCTTGACCTGGCCATCAACATTCAGTGGCATAAAACATCCTCTAAACAATACCACTTGTTCTGGTTTAATCAAGTAGAATGAGCATCGCAAAACCTCATCTGTAGAAGGTTGGCCGCATTTTTTATTATCCAAAGACGACATTCTCCCATTTCTCTTCGAATGTTTTGAGTTGCGCGCATCTAAATGTCTTAACTTTGTCCTCCATGAGTTGAATAAAGACCTAAATGCTTCTTTCCATTCACACCTCCTCTGCTCCAACAGTTTCGAAGTGTCTGAAGTGGAAGACTGTACGCTTCCATTTTTTGATTTCTCGCCATTCGATGTTGCAGACTCACCCAAGCCACCCATCGATCCACACCCAGCAAGTCGTAATCGGTGATAAATCGAATGAGGACCTCTGATGAAAGACGAAAGATCGCCAGCACAAAGTGTCTTTTTTTGTACAGCTTTCGGAAATTCATGTAGTATAGCTGGAGGAAGCGGATACGCAGCAGGATGTTGATAATACATTGTGCTTGCCTTCCACCTCGCCTCTAAAGATTCTGAAGTAGACGGCACTCTTCCACTGCCACCACGCATTGATGAATTAGATAGATAATGTACTGCCAACTGATGCACATATCCATCGTCCAGAGGCTGCTCGTGAGCGTTCTTTCCCATAGCAAACGACGACATAGTTCCAGGGAGACACCGTCCAGGAACACTCTCGATACGTAAGCGTTTCTTTAGAGACCAATCTACAACGCCAACCGCAACATGTTCTTCGTGGACAAATGGTTTAATACGTTTCAAATCATCCTTGTCAATCATATGCCTTGTCTCTTCAATAATTTCAGCTTCCATGCCATCCAAGAGATTTTCTTGGACACTACTTTCGTACGTCATAACTGAACTCAAATTGGTTCGTTTTGATATGATGTGTGCATCTATCCACTCATCTTCAGGCTCTACGTCATTTTCACCCTGATTACTGCCAGATTCATTTTCTATTTTCACCAAATGTTCGTTGTACACGTTTGCTACATCCAGAGCCTTCAATACGTCATAGCCTCCCGGGCTTTTGGTTGGAGAGATTTGTTTCTTCGACTTCGGAGTTGTGGCGAGGTTGTTTGTGTCTTTTGCTGCATACATTTTTACGTTAGCACTGTCTTTGTTTGATCTACTCATAACAACCGAAAATAGAGTCTTTGATGCTGTCGATTGGCTTTCATTTGAAGGGCCTTTGCCGTCGCTGCTAGGAGCAATGTGGTTGTGCAAGGTTGGCAAAAGTGAGCACTCCACATCTTGGTCCAAATGATTCTCCAGTCGTCCATTGCTAGCATCTGTATCGGCGTCATTATTTTGCACAGCGGCGCCGCCATCGGCCGTCTCGGAAGGGGCAGTTACTGTTGGTAGAGATGATGATCCTCTGTTTTGTTTTAATAGCCGCCTACGCTCTCGAATTTGACGTTTCCTCTCGGCAGCGGAAATGGTCTTCATATTTTTGTTACTGAACGTTAAAAAACCATTCTGAAGACATAGCACGGCAACCTCTCTCCAAGTAACTCATGTGTAGAAGGACACTGCTTTTGCCAAGGGCTGAAGGCTATCGTATGCACCATATCTAGTACAACATTGTGTGATCGATGATAGTGTGTCGCCAGGTGTGTCGCTGAAGGCCGGCCCAAGCGCGAGGTGAAAAATGACAAAGATGCCCATCTCCGGTCAACGCACGCATCGCAATCAACAACACCAACAACAACAACAAATACATAATAAACAACTTCATTCATTCAGACCTGACCTTCCATTCCCATATTGTACCCGTAACACACATCTATCGTCACTCGAATCGTTGCCACACATACTCGTCCTCCTTTCGCTGTGCGGCTACTATTGACAGTAACATGCATTTCGTTCGATTGGCAGCAACATCTTTAATAGCATCAGCGTCTTTGCCTCCAGTTTCATCCTTCGCCTTATCAAGCTATAGCATCTCCAAACTGTCTTTACTGTCAATCGCTGCACAAAGATCATTCGCCACGGGGACTGAATGCAACGCCTCCTCCACCGATAAGGAAGCTACATCGCCATTTTCTCAAATGCACTACGACCCGGAATATCCAGGCACTGCTGTGCAAAGGCTGAAGGCAGTACACGAACGTGTCAGAGTGATATCAGCAGACGGAACGCTCAATGGGCCTTGGGAAGAGGTTCGTCGTCGGATTCTCTGGGCAGGAGGACTAAGGGACTTACCAGACGCTGTTCCTGGAAAGGGGTACACTGGCCACTCTTTCAATGATTGGAATCATGTTGATCTTACAACTATGAATGACGATACAGCGGACAATCTAAACGATGGCAGCGTTAAGGGCATTGCTGTCGGCAATCGTCTTGGCCCTGGCATACGAATAGCATCTCAACCGGAATTGGGCAGTGGCGGAAGCTGGTCTACGTGTGCAATGGGTTGCAATCAAAATCCCCCTAACGATGTCGCACATATTCAATTCAGATCAAGAATTGCTTTCAAATTGGTATGGGTCCCCAATGAGCAATATGATACCTTTGTGTTGGTCGATGATGATGGAAAGCTATTGGCACGAGGAAAACCATCTGATGGACCCGATAAATTGCCGCATTTACGCGAACGAATGATGAACTACAAGATTATGGAAGGATCCAAGTATGCGTCTGTAGCAGATCAAATCGCAAGAGAAACATGAGTGAAGCGTGCGAGTAGATTCCACGACGAAGCAAGAGGGATAATGCGTGTAAGCTAGAATTCGCAGCCGACAGTGGTACTACTTTGCAAAAGCAGCTGTATGTATATCTATCTACAATATTTATATCTTAACAGTGATAGGGACGCCAGGAGAAGCTTTCTTTACTTTCACTGAGCTACCATTTTCCTCCAACAAACGTTCCAACTCGCTCACGCCGCCACTTGCTGAAACCAAACTCGCAAGTGGCCCTTCAATATCTAGCACCCCATTCCCTAATGGAACAACTACACTGGCACCCAATGTGTTCGCAATTTCCAACGTTCTATCAGCACCGTAAACTAAAGTATATTGACCTTCCGAGGGTACTTGAGCTGGGAGTGCCTGCTTCGTTACTGGAGAAACCATAATATCTGCTCTCAAGTTCTTGATATTTTTCAATATAACATCCGCGTGCGGTTCGTAGTAGATTGAAATGCCCTCCATTTCACTCTGTCCAAGTTGCAATAAGAACCCTAGCTCTCTTTCCTGCCAAGGAGGCCCTACCAATGCCCCTTCAGTTGCTATTACTTTAGCATCACCTAACCTGCACGATTCTCCGTGTTTCAGCACAGTGATTTTATCTGCTTTCAGGCCCAACCCTATCAACTTCTTTTCAGCTGATGCGGCCACAATGTACTCCAGATCGGGCAGCTTGTTCATCATTTTCGTAATAGTGGGTGGATGACAGTGATCATCAAGTCCCATGGTCAAAAGACAATGCGTTGGTTTTGCGTCGCATATCAAGTCAATCGTCTCAGATTCAGAAAGCGCAACCTTGTTGGCCCTGTAGCCCCATGGAATGCCAAAGTCAAGCTGTGATGCTAATGGATCGACAACGAGCGAAACTTGCTCATTACCCGATTTCAATTGCCATAATTGCCCATTACCTTCGAGGTGAGTGTATGAAAATGTTCCTCTATTGGCGCTGGTTAGTCCATTTAAAAACTTTGGGATCTGGAGCTGCGGTGAAAAGGTAAGTGCGCGGGCAGAATGGTTTTGGAGAAGAAGCGTAGAAACAAGGTGCAAAAGGTGCTTCTTTGTGCTGCTCTTTTTTTTCGTCATGGTTGTTGATGTTACTCTTGTTTGCTGTTGTGGAATCAGTTGCCATGCTCGTTCGAAAAGGTAGTCAAGCTTTGATTGTCGGGTAAGGGGGGTCAAATCGACAAAGAAACATACGCCATCCATCCACTATGGCATCTACTCAACACACAAAAATACAGAATTCTTTCATCTTCGCTTTGTGCGTGTGCACTGAGTCAGGTCCTGTACAGCATACTTACCATGCCATAAGTACTGATAGTGATAGTATGTAGAAATAAAGTATTAGGTAGAATGAATTCGATTCGGCAATAATTGGCGAACAACTGCAACCAGGGCTGTGTACCTATTTTTTACCTACCCGGAAAATACCCATTCGTCCGGTAATTTTTGGGT